>LGRX02035848.1:10300-57152 GCA_001247695.2 Cymbomonas tetramitiformis
TTCTCGAATATATCCTAGGGTGTGAGTTCAACGGGTTACAAAACAATTCGCATCCATTCTCATTTAGTCCACGGTCGTCAATGATAATGTCTAGAAGGCTTCTTCTAATGGCGTAGCAGTTTTTGGGGTCACCCGACTCATCTCTGCACGCTTTAAGTGTTGTATGAATGTCATGTGCACGAGTGGCATGTTGTGAGAGCGGTGACGGAAATTCTTTCTTTGAGAGATAGTGTCACGGCAGGAGTTTCCAAAACTCTTGTTTCCTAGCATACAGTATTGGAGTTCAGGGTACACATTATTGCCACTCTGAGTGTTTACATCCGGAAGTGCTGTCACGGCAATGGTACCCTTCTTGGAAGCAGACGGGCGGTACATTCCTGAATCCGGCAATGCTTGGAGATAAAGCTCCCGCTTCATCTCGTCGCGGAGGTCAGCAAGTGGAAAAGGAGTTTCAGAGCAGATGTCAATGAAGGAGGAGCCCTTCCCTGGATTCAACAGCTTTGGTTCCCCTGTAAGCTCAGCCGCCACATGTTTTCTGAGTTCGTCATCTTGTTCTCCTCTAAGGTATACAAGCGAGTTACCCGGGCCCGGGCAATCCAGTTGAATGTGGGAGAAGTTGCATTTGGTTCCTGTTTGGCAGTACGGGCAGTCAGGTGAGGAGACAACCCCAGCTTATGTGACCGTGCGGGTGAAGCTTGAAGGCCCAAGAGTTCTCTGCTTCTGGCCGCGGTGTAAGCTTTAGCCGTGACTTTTGAGATATCCTTGGTGGGAGGAACATTGTGGTCCTCATCACGCATTCTAATATACTTCCCTTGAGACGACATGCCTTTCTAGGTATGAAGGTGAGTAAGGCGTTGGATTCTCCTGATGTGGTTCCGGATATCTCCCGCAACTGGCACTTCCATATAAAAAAGAGAATACTGTAGGGTAGTTCTGCGTAAGTGTCTATTACCCAGAGTTGGCTCCAGCCAACTTAATTCGGCTTTAAGTTGGCTACACCCAACTTAACTTTTGGTGGGATCATTGAGAGTTGTGGTTACCGGATTCTAGATTTTATTAGCTCAAAATGACGGGAACGACGTCCTCTTTTACACACGCATCTACACTATTGAGCGAATCCAATTTATCCGTGAGCAATTTGGGAGAATGTGTGAGGGGGTAGAGAATTTAGTGGGAAAATCCGAGGGATTTTGATTTTCGTTCTACCTATGCTACTTCAACCGGGATTTTGAGGCTCAAGATGACCTCGGATGAAACTTTTGACGAGACACTACGGAAAGAGCAACTCGAAAACTTGACTCCGAAGGTCTCCGAATTTTCAAAGGACCTTCGAGGAAGACACCATGGGTTATAACCCTTAAGTTATGTGCACCCAACTTAAGATATTTCAATAGAAATCGTGCTTCTTCAACCGAGTTTTTAAGGGCCAAGATGACCTCGGATCGGATTTTTGACAAGACACAGCAGAAAGAGCAGCTCGAGAACTTGCCAACACAGGTCTCCGAATTTTCATATGACCTTCGAGGAAGCCCCCATGGGCTCTCAACCTTAGGTTATGTGCAGCCAACTTAACGCCGGGTAATAGACATAAGGGTCGAATCGCGGAGCGTTTGCCCCTTTCATGAAAGAGGCCCTCTTTGCGGCTCTGTCAACTCTATCATGGAGTTTGTCATTATTATGCCCCCTGATCCATTTTGTACCTCACAAAGGTACAGATATCTCGACCATCCTCGGCTCCTTCCAAGAGCGATACGAAACGGGTATTCCGTCCGGGCAGTCTTCTCGGATTCGGGAGCAATCAACACAGCCATGCTACCTTTCTTCATCTTGCTGTAGCTCACATCGTAGTCCGGGTCGTCAGTTTCTCCCAGAATGTATTGCGCAAGATGATCTCGAGCTCGTCTTCCAATGGTATTTTTTTGTGCCCCGATGTAGATAGGACGAGGTACTGGGCGCACGTGAACCGCTACGGAGTCCCGAAGGCCCTGCACGTAATCAGCCAGTTGTGCATCCGTGTATCCACGTTCAATACCATTCGTATCAGCCATTGGCTCATCGACAATCAGTACTTCCGCATCTCGCCCGTTCGCGCTCAAACCACCCGAAGGAGCAGGCATCATGGGTCCAGTAACCTCAAAGGGAGCCTCGTGCAGCACCCACGTTGTCTTCTCTTTTAGTTCGAACGTTCCTGCCGCAATGTCACGTTGCATTTGAACATACCCTTCAAGAAAAGTATTTGCGCGCTTGGCTAGAAATTGAAGCCGTTCCGCCTCCTCGGTGGTTGCGACATCTGCAAAACCCCGAGAAACTGAGAAGGCCACTTACATTTGAAATATGACAAATCAAATCGTAATCGCTAGCAGTGCAGTGCTTACCTCGAATGCATAAGCAAAGATTCCTCTGGCATTGAATGACAAGATCCTCGATCTCTTTCAATGGATTGCTCGTAGACTTCCTGGAAGTCGCAAGCTGCTTCGCTTGTTTCCGTGCGCTCAATTCGTTAATGGATTTAGACTCGACAAAGCATGGTGAGCCCTCGGGCAGGCTGCTCTTAAATACCTTCACCCCACCTTCCAAGCCAGACTGGATCGAATGAATAATAATGTTTCGCCTGCACTAACACGTCGCCTGTGGGCCCAGAAAAAATCTTGAATGCGTGTTGGACGCTGACATCGCGCACTTCGTTATAGCATCCATGCATCCAGCCATTGATATCGTGCACCTCATCGATCAGTTGACATTCCGGAACTACTCCATCCTTAAAGCAGTTCCTAGCCACCTCCATCAAATGCTCGATGTCCCAAACGTTCAGCCTCCTCAAAGCCACAGAAAACCTTGAAAACATCTGATCGATATTTTCGTGTGCATGTCCCACGATCAAATAGTTGATCTTCACTTTGCGGAATACCCCACGTTTGACCAGCATGGCACAATAAGCAATCAAGAAGTGGCTCTTATTGCTGCTTACATTGTCAAATTGTAGATACAATACTTCCGGTAACGGATGCCCACCCGATCGTCGATGCTCATGAACTCGCGCTACTGCCCGCTGTATGACGTTCGCAAGATAGTTCGAGTTGTCAGAGTAGTTATGACTGAAATTGAATTCCATAAAACGACCGATGCCTTCGATGAGTATCCCCATGCAGTGGGTATCTATCAAAGAATGCCTTATTGTCTTTGACCCAAGAGGGCATTCGACGAAAGTGAGGCAATTGTGTGGTACGTTGTGTCATGCCATCGATGATCATGGTAGTATATTTCCACCACTTCGCGTTGCCTTTTGCTGCGCTGGATTTCTGAATGTGTTTGTAGTACTTCTCCCGTTCAGCCCTTGCATCCAGTCGATGAGCTTGCAAAAGATTTTCGATTCGTACTGCAACGCAAACACATTCAGGTAAGTGGTCACGTGTATGAACAAGCAGTGTTTATCTACACGACAAGATTGGGTTTTCTTTCTAACATACCTCCCATTTCGGCCGGGGCGACTTGCTTGTGAAGCTTTGCGGTCGAGCAGATCTTGCACTCCGAGAACTTGCAAATCTTCGGACACTTAAGCCACTTGAAGTGTTTTCTCCAGATCGTATACCAGTATGGCTCGCTGACCTTGAATCTCTCAGAACCAACGGCTGGAAGCTTTTCGATAAACTTTTCGTAGACGTCAAGCTTTGTCATTCCTTGAGGCAGATGTGTTTCTTTCTTGTCCGGTTGATGTTGACCTTGCTCTTTGGCAATCTTCTGCAGAAAGGTTTTCGCTGCTGAAACCTTTAGAGAGTTTTTTTGGAATATATGACAAGCCCTGTACTTGCACTTGTTTGCTGTTTCCGTGCAGCCTGAAAAAGGAAAAAATGTATATTATTATAATGAAGCTGTTGCAAAGAATGGGAGCCTACAGGAAAACTGTAAATTGGTTTACCTGTTATGTTTTCTTCCGGCAAATAAATCCTTTATTAGCTTCGTCAGCCGTCCATGAGATATCGGCAAACATTTCTCATAAAACTTGCAACACACACGCTGAGAGCCAATGGCAAATTTGAGAACTGGTGCATCTTGATCTGAAAAGTCGGACGACTTTTTAAGGGTAGATATGATCCATTGTCTCTGCATTCCTTAAAGACTTTTCTCTTTAGGAGATGCCGCGTTCAAGGTCCAGAATTCAGAGCGAAGATCCTTAACGTCTTGTTTAGAAATATTCGACGAACATAACCTCTTACAGCGACATGAGAAATTGAACACATCATTCAATGAAGGCGGTAAAAGTAAGTCCTGCAACCGAAATGCATGCAAATTAGTTTTCTGCTAAAGTCGCCAAGCTGAAGGGCGACTAATCCGCGGACTAGTCGCCCGCTGGAGTCGCCGCGCTGAAGGGCGACTCATCCGCGGACTAGTCGCCCGCTGGAGTCGCCGAGCTGAAGGCATGTCAGAATATCAAAAGCAAGGCATAAGCAGAGATAATATACCTGTTTACCAACGAAGCCTGATTTTCTCGGACGGTTCAAAATGGGTCTGCGGAAATATTCTTTACGCTTTCTTTCAGATACCACCTCATTATCACGATGCTTTAAGCTGATACGACTTTCAAGAGATTCGATTGCGTTACTCCTCTCTTGGAACGGACGCTTGGATGAAGTTCGTTTTATGCTTGTATCTATTTGTATGATATTGCGGTTTTCCCCGTATTGCCTATTTGCACAAGCTTGTGTACCATTTTTTGATATCTGAGATTGTTTCCGTATACTTGTATCAAGAATAATCATTTGAAGTCGAGGTGCATGCGTCGTCTAAATTTTTGAAGAAATGAATTCATGAACGAAGTTGTCGATGATAATTCAAGTAGGCAGTCTCATGCTCGATCCTACAATAATTAGATACTCGATATTCATTGGTCTAAAATATGAGAAAGCAGTCATGATAAAATTTTCTGGTCATCGGTGTCATCATGTTTCCGATATTCAGAATCCGATCGAGATGTAATGACTGGTCTAAAATGATTCAGGTTTGCGGTCATCATCATTCGGCCATCTTGATCTAAAACGAAAGTACATAGCTTCTTTATTTCAGTCGCAAGGCCCTTTTCTTCGTTGACCGAAGAAAAGTAGCGGCTGCGAAGGTAATATGCCTTTGGCTGCCCGCGGATTACTTGTGCTTCAGTAGTTTTTTTTTAATGTTTATGCTTTTTGCTTATTTTCTTGGCAAGCTATTTTCTTGGTGCTTGTCCGCGGATTACTCACGCGTTAGCTCTAGGCCCTTATAACTTTCATGCACATCGCATAAAAACTCAAACAGCGGAGGGGTTCTCGTGCGTTCTAGCGCACGATACTTGGCACCAATATTGCTAACAGCAATATTGGTGCACCCTCAAACGCACAACCTCTGATGTAAGCTATGCGCAAAACGCGTGCTGCACATCATGGGTTTGGGTAAACCGCAAACCCAAACCCAAACATGCCAAACAGCAAAGGGCTTCCCGTGAGTTCCAGCGCACGCAACTTTGCAAAGTTATTAGTAAGATATATATCTTTTAGTTGCCAAAGGCCCAATGCCTGAAAAGCCTTGTGCACGAAGCCATCAATTTATTTCTTTGGCAGATTTATTGGGTTGGTGTTCGAGTTTACCCAAACCCAATACATGCCAAACTGAAAAGTAATTCCCGTGCGTTATAGCGCGCGAAACTATACACAAATATTTACAAGACATATATATTTCAGTTCTCAGAAGCTCGAGGCCTGAGATAACTTGTTGGCAAAACCATCAATTTATTTCTTTGGCAGATCTATTGGGCTTGGGTTCGAATGTTTCCAAACCCAATACATGCTAAACAGCAAACGGCTTCCCGTGCGTTCTAGCGCACGTAACTGCGTAGAAATATTGCCAAGATATTCATCTTTGATATATTCGAAGCACAACGTCTAAGAAAGTCTGTGCGCAAAATGGTTTAACTATTTCTTTGGCACAGATTTTAGCGTGCTATTCAAACTCATAAATCTGGGTCAAAGAAATAATATGTTAACTTCGCGCACAAGCTATCGCAAACCTTGCACTTCAAAAACGTGAAATATATACCTCTGATCAATATATTTTGCAAAGTTTCGTGCGCTGGAACTCGCGGGAAGCCCTTCGCTGTTTGGCATGTTTGGGTTTGGGTTTCAAACCCAAAAGGCATCATGCCAGCACGCGGCCATCCTTAATATACTCAACGGCTTGCCATATGCTCTTGAGGGTGCACTGATATTGCTATGAACAATGTCACTGCCAAGTTTCGTGAGAAGATTCTCACGAAAACCCCTATTATGCAAAGCCGCAAGTGGTTGAAACCATCTCACACCGCACCAACTTAGCTTGCAGTCGCGACTGAATGCTAAGCTGATGCGGTTGCGGATGGGGCCAAGCGATAGCTCAAACGAAAGGTATTCACCTAATGAATACAAACGCTTTAGAATCGAATGGTGGAAAAAATTATACTTCATGCTACATGCAATAAATTGTTTACAAGAAGGGGGTGTGCCAGACGCAAAATATTGCACACGCTGAACCTCCGCGGTGGAGCACGAGCCGTGGACACCTACAGTAGTCTAGTGCCTATTCTCCCGGGGGTGGGTTAACCCACCGTAAGAGGGGTTTACGGTGGGTTACCCAACCCTAAGCATTCCACATTTCCCGCGTACTCCGCGCGATAACAGGTGGTTAACCCCGTGAAAAATAACAACTAGACGCCCATACGAAGCTGGCAAAATCACCAACAACCCAAGCAGGGCTTTGGAAACTCACAAAACTCATGCCGCCGTCAACCCAAACCAGAAATCCAGAAAAAATATGTTGGTCGTTTGCTTACCGTCCCGTCAGGTGCCTGTCTGTGGTCGGGATGCGTTGGGCCCTTCAAGAGTTCGCCGATAACTGTAGTGACCTCTTTGAATACCCTCTCGACGGACGCGGAGGTAGTAGGCTATGACCCAGGGAAGGCAGCGAGCAAGCTCTTCACTGTCAAATTCAAATACGATGGTGACGTGCACGACAAGGCTTTGAAGTTCGTCGAGGAATATCTGGTCGATGACCCACCGGAGAACGAACGCGACGAAGAGGAGGCACCAACCGAGACAACCTTAGCTCTTGTTGTTCGCAGTGGCAACGGCTCTGACTCGACCGACCCAGCAGCAACACTTGTTCGCCCTAGGCCTCGCAGGAATTACCGTTAATATGCGCTTACCCCGTGTAATGTGAGTACTGTATTTCTTCTAAAATTTACATGCTATTTTGCTGTATACCCAAATATGGATTAGCGCGCGGGGGGTTGGCTATCTTGACTTTGGGCATGCATGTGATAAATCGTGATGCCTCAACACATTATCAAACCTTAAAAGTCTTAACATGCCATCAGAGATGAGGCATATAGCCTAGGTGAACCTACCAATACGTCCGGTTTTTGGTAACCCGCCGTAAGCAATTGCCTCAACCCACCAGCCGACCCTATCGACTTGGCATATCATTTTCACGAAACAAATCAGTCGGAGTGCATTATATTAGGGTATCTACGGTCGAAAGGACTCATAATAGTTATCCCGAAGCATAGGTTCGATGCCTCAACTCGATTTGTGCATGAGTTATAGGCCATTCAAAATTGCTCTTACGGTGGGTTAACCCACCTTAACCCCGGGAGAATAGGCACTAGTGATAGTTCATTATTGATAGTACAAACGATAGATGGCATGTGACATATAATCTATTCCCCAGAAATGGACAGAATTTCTATTCCCCATTTAGCACCAATCTATTCCCCAATTATTATGCTACCATCGGGCTGTCATACTATGATAGTCTGAGATGGCAGATCTGGTAAGTCATTCTCGTGACACCGTGAAACAAAACACTCTCACCATATATCATTCTATCTGACAATATATATTTAGCCTTTCCGAAAACGTCCGAACCGCGACTATCTGTCAACAATTATGAATATATCTGATACTGGAGTCGTAGAGTGTAGTGGAAGCAATCTGATGACAAAAACACCTACACGTCTTACACAAGCCTTCGTTGTGTTAAGCGTTCTCTTGTGCGTTGTGCCACTCCCCTGGATCAAATGGCGTGTCGCGGCCTACAATATGGAGCCCCTGACTGGCACGATTCACCTAGGCTATAACCCAGGTTATAACCTAATTCAGACCCCGAGGTTATAACCGGTTACAGGTTTTGTCAAACCCATACAATTTTCGACACCGTTGCTGCCAGGCACCGCGATTACGCCGGCTACGCCGGTGACTCCTAGTGTGCCAGCCGCGAATTCTGCAGGAGCAATTTTCGTGGCAACCGTACGTACTTTGACACGTGACCGTTTCGACGAGAGCGTGGCCAAGCACGTCATCCGGAAATGTTTCCATGCGTGAGAAGCACGAGCGCTTCTCCGGGGCGGAATCCCACGCGCAAGTGCTTTTTGCGAGACTCGTGCCGTCCATCCAGTAGGCATTTGAGGCTGAAGACCCACTTTTCGCACCGCTCTTCCAGTTGGACGACGCCACGATTGCTGTGAGACCGGAGGCGAGCAAGCTACTATTTTCGACTCTCGAGCTCATCGTTTGTCCCGCTTCGCCGGCTGCGGACTAGCTCGAGGCGTCTGCGACTTCGCACCCGCTAGATGGCAAGCGGGTGCTGCCGGAGATAGATGGCTTGTAGGTTGTTGGACTCCGGGGCACCCTTTCTGGGAACCTCGGACCTCCTCGGCGTCCACTTTAAGGCCTGCACCGATCCGCCGTCCGACTCCATTGCGGACTAGCAGTATACAGCCGCTATACCTCGGAAGTGATGTTCAGGATACAGGCTCGAAACAGGTTTCGGAAACGGATGACTCGTGTTAATAAACTGATGGAAGCCATAATATATATCATATATTGATCAAGCCAAACAGCGAGAACAGTCGGACGCTGAAGAAACGAAGGCTAAGATGAGTTAATAAAATAACTTAGGTGTGTTTATATCATCGGAGAGAACAGCAAGATGGTGACTGCTGAGTGCTGACGTGGCACCTCGGAGCGAGGGGTGACAGAGAGGATCCAATATCCCCCCAATGTGGGGGTGAAATTGTCCTACATTCTGGGAAAATCAGAAGACGCGTCTTCTGAACGTCTTCTGGAGGTCTCCTGGGGTCCAGAAGATATCTAGAAGACATCCAGAAGACGTCTTCTACGCGTCTTATAATGTCTACCATCTTCCGAGTTCCAGAAGACGTCCGGAAGATCTTCGGGGAAGATGTACAAAAGACGCCCAAAAGATATATTTTATATGTCTTCTATACGTCTTATGGATGTCTTCCGAGACCTCTTCTGGATGTCTTCGTGGAAGATCTTCTTAACGTCTTCTAAAACTCAGAAGATGGTAGACATTATAAGATGCGTAGAAGACGTTTTCTGGATGTCTTCTAGATATCTTCTGGAACGCGGAAGTGATCAAGAAGACATCTTCCGGACTTCAGAAGATATACAGAAGACATACAGAAGACATCTTCTGAATGCCTTCTGCATGCCTAATACATTTCAACATTCGTATACGTATTCGCGCGGAATATT
Source organism: Cymbomonas tetramitiformis (assembly GCA_001247695.2). Lineage (NCBI taxonomy): Eukaryota > Viridiplantae > Chlorophyta > Pyramimonadophyceae > Pyramimonadales > Pyramimonadaceae > Cymbomonas > Cymbomonas tetramitiformis. The sequence goes on from LGRX02035848.1 coordinate 19,858, forward strand.
TTTAGGCTGAAATAAGTTTGCAAGAAGGATGAGTGCAAGCAAGATGATGGCATACCACACTTCTCGCCATCTTTGACAAACATATTCTCAATGCAAAGTTTGATACACGACAAGAGATGATTTGTTTGTGTGAAAGGCTATGCTTTGGAGACTAAAATTTTATTAACGATATTACTTTTCATACTGCAGGCACACCCCCTTGTTATTTTAATCACATTACACTAAGTACAAATGTTTTCAACGTCCGTAAGGAATATATATGTATTCACAAGGCGAATATATTTCTTTTGAGCTCTTGAACGACCCCATCCGCAACCGCATCAGCTTGGTTTGCAGTCGCGACTGCAAGCTGAGTTGATGCGGTTCAAGAAAAGGGTCGACTAATTCACGTCAGCCGAGGGGTGTTCATGCGTTTTAGCGCAAGAAACTTGGCAGATATATTCGTATCAATATTACGTATTATGCACGTGTCGCGCGGACGCTAGTTTCCCCCAACCGCATATTTTATAGTTTCCTACACAACAGTTTCACTCGTATGTATTTTCCCCATCCGAATATTTTATATTCAGCAGTGCAATAAATATGAATAAATAAAGGTGAAAAATCATCGGTGTCTCTCATCTTGCACGTCACCGCTGGATTTTATGTACCGCGCATGGCACCATTGGATTTGTTTTCAGCTTTTCACGGTCCAAGGGTCGTTAGGCTCCAGCGCGGGGCGGGGACTGAAGGGGAAATCCTGGGGCGAAATCCGCCTAAAAATACCATACTTAACACCCCCCCTGGCAGCGGCTATGTTACGGTCCCATGAGCGTGGCTAGCCTACCCATGGGGGGTCTTATGCTATGGCGTTCGTTGTCCGGACCCCGCCCCCTTTGAGGCCCAACCGCCTCCGGATCCTCTATGCTAACCTTGATTTCCGACCAGGCGGATCCCCTTTGGTTTACCCCCCGGGTTTGTCCCCCTATGTTGCGGATGGGGTCGATCAATAGCTCGAAAAACAGTATTCGCCTTGTAAATACATGTATATTCCTTATGAACGTTGAAAACAATTGCACTTGCTTCATGCAATGTGATAAAATCACAAGGGGGTGTGCCTGCAATAGTGCAACAAAGTTGGGGCGGGCAAGCGATAACTTGCATTTCAAGGTAGCGTTTGCGCGAAGGCCATTTTTGCAAAAACCTTTCCAAAATATCTTATTTGATGAATAGGTCGCCCTGACCACTTAAAACATATTGGGCACTTCAAAATTTAAATTGGCCATGTGATGGAAAAGTTATGGTCGCTAACGCAAATTCATCTCCCATACTTAACCATACTTAAGTAAATACTTAAATCGCTCATATCTCACGATCTAGAATCTGAAAGGTTTTTGCAGAAATGGCCTTCGCGCAAACGCTACCTTGATTTGCATACTTGATAACTAACAAACGGCACTGTTTCCAATCGACAGCGCTTCGTTCACACCCTTTAACAGTCGAGCGCCCGGCCAGATTTGACGAGTCCGTGACAGGCTACATCGATTTACTTGTGGAAGTCGGATTCCGACTCCCATCACCAGCACAGAGTACAACTCTTCGGTTCATTGAAATTGCAATTTAAATGATAATTCATGTATGAGGAAAATACCAATCGGTCGGATCGAATATCTGGGCGACAGTGTCATTCGTGCGATGGTCGGTGACGGGGCGGCTTCACGAAGACTTGATGCGCCACGCACCGTCCGGAAAAAAATCTGACGGGCTAGGCGCATCGTATGAAGAACGACGTGAAACAGACGTGGCAAATATTCAGAGGAGATTTTGCTCTTTTCTCAGAGCTCCCCAAAACGGACTTTGGTCACGTTTTCACGATTAGGACGTCCCATTCTTATCTAGCGCCCCCGAAAAATTCCCGAAGGCGCCCGAGAGGCCCTCGCGGGACCTCTTGGGCAACACCTGCCGCCGGCGCACCTCCCATGCGCTGCGTCTTGATGAAGGCCTCGATCTTGCCAAGCCTCGTGAGTAGCTTCTCCAGGATGCCGCTGTCGCGTTCCGTCTTCTCATCATCGCCAGGCACCCCCACCGCAGCTGCGGTTCCAGGGTTGCCGCCTGCGTACGGTACTGCTCCCACGACACATATATAGATGGCACCAAGTCAGATAACTCAGCAATGCGCTCACCGCATGCAACACGTCCTGGAGCCGCGGATACTTTACCTTGACCGCCGCGTAAAATACGCGGGGTCAAGGCTTTCCCACAGCCGCGCCTTGCGCGTCGCAGCCGTGGGCGTCCAGTCTGCCTCCCGATTCTCGCGAACCGGTCGCTGCTCCATCCATGACCAGAATATGCCGCGGGTCGACACGAGCGGGGTACAACAAAGCGGAATGCTCCGCTTGATGCTTTTGCCACACCGAAATAGGTACGCACCCTTTGATGAGGTCGACCAAAGCCCGTCGTCCGTCTCTGTCAACCGCGGAGTCCGTCCCGATCAGGTAGGCGCAAGCCACGGTGTCGGGCTCGACGATGTAGGTCAGCGTGTCATAAACGAGCGCATTCACGAAGCGCTGGACCCCTAGATTGGGGTGGTCGAAGTCGAAGACGTCAGCGTCCAGACCAGCCGTGGCGATCTCGGACTTATTAAGGGCCACGATCACCTTAACCCGTTTGGAGACTTCGGTGCTGTTATCGAAATAGGACTCCCCAAGCTGATGTTGGCGGATGGCCTTCGCGCATTTTCGATGTCGTCCCTTGGGGTAGATGCCGTTGACAATGTCCTTGGCCTCTTCGTACTTTTCCCTCGCGGCCTTGCTGTCGTCGTCATCCAGGGCGGTTGGTGCCGCCGTAACAGGCACCGGTGGCGTGCGGCACGTGGGTGAATCACGCACCGCATCTAGAAGCCTGATGGAGGAGTCCAATTCGGACTCCTTCAATAACTTGCGTCTCGCTGTTTTCTTTCTCGTCTCCATGACGTGTTGAAACCTATATAGTAGGGAGGTGCTAGGCGGGGTGCGGGTTGGTGGTAAAATGCGGAGAATGAAGATTTCGAAATCCAGAGGAGGCCATGCGCGACAACTGTGAATGCGGAATTCTCGATGTCGACGTCATCACGTCAACTAGTATCGCGGGTCTGCTCGGTGTCGTGGGGATCAATCCAGACGAACGGTTCCGAGGAGGGGCCTCGTCAATCAAAGAAATGCGTCGCTGCGCGTGGCTAATGCCCTGCAGTCCTTGTGGGAGGACCAAGAACGCCTTTTGGTCCTCCCACAAGGACCAATTTTCAAATCATTTACTTCGTTGGCCGTATAATCTTGATTCCGGAGGCGTATCCCACGAAAGTTAGTTAGTATGGGTCCTATATTAAGTACTTCGATAGATGGTTCGGTATATATCCACGTAATATATCCATGCCAGCTGCATTGACGACGACTAACCTCGGAATTTTCGAAACGCATTTAATGTATCATTTCACCCGTGCATTTTGCGAGCATTTTGGTGCGAACATTTTGGTGATGACATGCAGTTTGACGAACACAACGAAATGCTCGCTTGGGAAAGCATAACTGACGCCCTTGGTGTATGTGACACATTACAACTTCAACTATATACACATTATGAATTTCTGAAAGCTTTACATCATCCGAACATCGAATCATGCGACGGGCATTAATGGTCTAAGATGGCCCAGCAACAATTTCTGAAGTGTTAAATTCGAATATTTGGGAATTCGCTTGGGGTTCGGCATGCGCCCCCCCCGCCCCAAATAACGATTCTTCGATTTTCGAGTCCGAAAATCGTTTGAGGTCACCATACACAGCGCGCCCAATTGCATATACTACTAGGCGGATCGATCTCAAAAAGAGATCTCCACTAGGCCATCTGACCGTAGGATCATGTGCGCGACAGTGTTTCGCTTTTTGCATCCCAACATGCCATGCCATAACGCGTGGGTGGCGTCGCGGTAAATGTACGCGACTGCAGTGGCACTGTCATCGTTAGCGTCTGGCGATCGTGAGATCGGAAGTTCGTCTGTGTCGCCCGTTGGGATTCGCGCTTTGCTGCTGCTGCTGATTAAGTAAGGTAAGTAAGTAAGGTAATTTGGTCCGGTTCCAAATTATAAGGAGCAGAGGTTTTATAATATTGATGGACCACTGATGCAAAAGGGCCCATATATGGACACGCCCCTATATGTGTCGGACATATATAGGGACACTTGGACTAACATATAGGGACACGTTGACACATATAGGGACACTTCGACCCATATAGGGACAGCGCGGCATACAAGCACGCCGCGGAAGGAATATGCATGAGCTGGATGTCTGAACAGCATCTTCTTAGTCGCGGAGATCGCATATATGCACGTGGCATTCTCAGTACATTTTTTACTCGAATAAACCCTTTTTAATTCGGCGAAGATGCCAACTCAGGTAGCCGTACGCGTCAATGTATCTAACTATATAGGGTATAGATAACATAATTGTTCAATAATCATACACTCTTGCATATACGATGAATATATAAAATGCCAGTGGGGTGATATCCGAAGGACGATGCCCCCGGCCCCAAACATGGGTGGAGAGGATATGATTAAGTCGCGTGCTTCACAACAGGGGGTATTTCGCAGGGACAAGGGGGGGGGCAGAATTTTTGCCGTATTTCCTGAAATTAACATCGCGGGAGCCCCCCCGCCCCTCTTCCCCCACCCCGCCCCCGCCCTATCCCCTGAAATTCCCTCTTTATATTTTATTATTTTTGTTAGCTTATATTTCCCCCTAACAATATTTCCCCCCGCCGAAGCATCTTTTAAAATGCCTATGGAAATCCGAGCTGTCGAAGATTACGCAGCCTTTGTATTTTGGTTCTGGCCTTTCACATTTTATGTCGGAGGAATGCCAAATTTAGTACATTCTCTGTAAAATATAATGCCACGTAGATAATATTCGCACGTGGAACAGTCTAGTCATGTTTTGGAACGATCGACGCACATATAGGGAGAGTGGGGACACGTATAGGGAGAGTGGGGACACGTATAGGAGAGTGGGGACACATATAGGGACAGTGGGGACACATATAGGGACAGTGGTGACACATATAGGGACACTTTGACACATATAGGGACATGTCTCTATATGGGCCCTTTTGCACCACTGATAGTGAGATCGAGCATCAAAACCAAAAAATATACCTACTAGTCCTTCTGAAGAATTCAGAATACTGAAACGATGGTTCTTAGTACCACTCGGGAAAATGTTATTTGCACCTCCATGTACTGTAGCTTAGGATCCGAAATCTGTGACCTGTCATTGCGGTGTGTTGGTGGTCGGTGACCGTGGGTAGATGGTAGGTGGCTCGCGTGCGGGGCGGGGTCCGGCCTTCGCAGTGCATGGAAGTAGTTGGATGCAATTATGTAGCTATATACTCTCGACAGGAAGTTTTTGCCTTTTGTGCTTTCACATCATTGGGGAGCTGCAAGTCGCTCATACATCGACCGTCATATCGATGGAATGGGCGGTCACCGTTGATACGTTTTTTTATGAGCACTAATATTGGGCAGAACAACACGCAAATGGGACCGAACAAGATCTGGTCAGAATGCAATACTGCAACTGAGAAATTGGTAAAATTTCATACAAATCCCTATATTCATAGCAGATTAATTCATCTGAATGTCCAGATAGGTTTTTCGGATTCTTCTACTCTAAAGCCTCGACTCGAGATTTCTATTCGGAAATCGCCAGCTTTCTAAACTGAAAAAATAACACCTCAATAGCACTTTTAAAATTCGCTTTTCGATCCTTTGAAGATGATACAAGTCCACACTTACAACAAATTCATAAGGCAGATCACGACACCCTAAATCATCATGCTTTAAAGTCCGCATATACAACCGTTTGACCAAACCATGTCATCCGCATACCTCCCCCAAACATTCACAATAAATCGGCTGTTTAGAACATATCATTGAGAGTCGAAAACAGCACCCCATTTACTGCCTCCGTCCAATACAACAGAATCTGCCCTGCGCTCTTCACCATCTTGGATGGCGTCACTCAACATAAGAGACTGTTCCTGCGAGGATATCTCGATCACATCGACCGACCTATCCTCCTGAAATGCGAAGCCTTCACACATACCTGCAAAAAGTTCAGAACCATCCTTAAACTTGCTGAAAACATAATTACAGAGCAATCACAAGGATATCTGTTCGGCAAATAGAAATTTGAAAAAGCACGAAAAGAGGATGGCCCTCAATATGGAGGAAGCTATGGCAAATCCAAAAAAAAGCCAGCAAATTTAGAGATCTCCACCAAAACAAGCCCTAAGTAAAACGTTTACAGTGGCCAGCCAAACATATCTCCGTAAAGTCAAAACACACCCATAGCCTTCCTCTTGCAGCAAGGAAAAAGCTAAACCAAACTAAAAGCAAAGGCAAATCCGTAGCCCTCCTCTTGCGACCATCTAAAAGTCAGGCCCACCTCAAGCACCGGCACACCCTTGGCCCTCCTCTTGCAAGGTGGCACGCAGCCAGGTCGCACTTTCTGGGCAGCGAGACCCAGCTTTGTCCACGTGGCTTACTGCTGTCATATTTTCCCCTCCTTGCTTCCGTTGATGACGTACCATAATCTATTGTGGCTGCTCTGTCCCCCGAGCTTGACTGGTCTACTGAGTATGCTATTCTCTCAATACTCTCCACATCCGAGAGGTACGTTTCTAGGTAATTGCCATCGTCAAGAGCAACAGGGCCGGTGTTGGTGGCGTCGAGGGAGTCCACTCTCAGGCGAGCAAGTTCATCCAGAGGTATCATCTCTCCGGGGTGCATAGCATGAACTGTGGAGACTGCGGAAACGTCGAGGTCGTCGTCCGAGCAGCCCGGATCTTCCAAGCCCCCTCTCGACACGGAGGTCGAAGACAAGGGGCTTTCCTCCCAGTCAACGCTGCTCAGACGTTTATGATTCTGACTCTCCAAAGAAACCGGGGCTTCCCGTGCCAAACGCTCCAACTCGGTGATGGGGGAGTCCGGCTCCTGCAGGCTGGAGGAGCCGTCGCGCCCCTCGCTCTGCACGGCTCTCTGGCACCAGAAAAGGATGGTCTGCGCCAGGCCCCACGAGCGCCCCCCGGGATAATCACAGTCGAGGAGCCGTCCTGGCGCTCTGCGTTGCATGCAGTCTACCGCAGATGCTTGTCAGCGAAGCCCACGACCCTCGTTCAGTTCATGACCGTTTGCAAGCATTGAAGTAAGGTGGCTTACCGCTCGCACAGTACTTGAGAGCCGAAACCCTGATTGATAAAGCCGACGGCCGGTCCTAACTTCAACAACGCCGCAGAACGTCAGAGAGGCTCGTCCCAAGTGGACCAGCCATTCCAAAGTCCAGAAAACTCCCGCGCCGCCACGGAGGCAAAAGGGGGGCGAGAAGACACAGTGACCCCGTAAAGCAGGCGGGGAGATTTCGAGGGTGTGTGAACCTGGCGCCAGTTATCGATTTCGGCTTGCGGGTCCTTGTGGCCGATATCGCGACTTGCACTCAGTAAATATGGCCTCCAGCGGTTGTTCTTATTTGCTTGTACGGCATCGAAGGCGATGACGTCCTGCTTGTCGTGGGCGACGAGCTTGAGCTTGCGCAGCTGGAGACCCGGCCAGGCGAGGGGGGCACAGTCAGCACACACAAGGGGCCCACGTGGCAAAGGGAGGGCCACACATCGAGCTAACACTTCAACTCGCGACAGTCATGGACTTGCTGCCTTATCGTTAGGGAAGGAGCCCCGCCCCCCTTCCAGAGTCCCCGAGGCTTTCCGGAAGCTGAGAGTGATTCAGCCGACAGTTCCAACTCGGGAGTGTTGTTAGTTTCACAGGGCTTCACTCGCCGGGGAAGATGCGGGTGTCAGAGGTCGGGGGAGTCGGCGGTTGCAGGGTACCCCTCAAAACCTAGGGGAGTCGGCGGTTGCAAGGGTACCCCTCAAAAGCTGGGGGAGCTAGCTCCTACCTCTATTTCACCCTTTTCCTCGAGCGTGCTCATCTCCGCATCAGCATAATATCGGATAACGAAGTCGCTCCTGTGGCCCCGCCCTCGACCTGATTGTACTCACCGGCGAAGGCTTACCAGCGGTTACAACACTTCGCGATGGATATGTTCACCACCTTCAGATAGGCTAGAAAGAGTAAGGGAGGCACAAGTTTGAGTTGCTCCATGCGCGACGAACCGCGGGAGGCCGCGCGCGACACTTAGGCGGAGTCAGGATAAAGCCCACTGCTCGATGGGGGTCGAGAGACGTGGAAATGGTGGCACCAGGTGCAAGGCCTTGAACGGACAGCGAAACTGTCGAAGGGAAAGCATGCTCACCTTAACACAAACAGCCGCCGTTGCCATTTTTTGGGGAACGTATCCTTCCATTTCAAGAGCCAACCACATTTAATGATTTTACTCTGATGCAGAGGCAGCAACCACTCCGCCAAGTGCTTGGTGCACTGCATGTTGATGATTGACGCCGACCTGAGGAGGGTCTTCTCAGCGGGTTTGGCTCCGGCCTCCGCCGTTCTTTCCTGGTCTTGACCCGAGGCCTTCGCCTTGGACAAGGCGTCGTGCCAGAGCTGCTTGGACTCTACGCTCGGGAACCTGCAGATGACCAGCTTCGAAATCAAAATAACAAGGCATGGAGCGGAACCTCCACAAGTAGAGACCTAGCGCAGCCGGCAAGTTGCTAGCCACCGTGTGCTGCGAGCGTCCAACTTGCAGCTCGGGCCGGAGCGAATGTCCACTCCGACTATTCTCACGCGCTGGGTCGAAGAACTTCAGCGCGGAGTATCGCCAGTAACTCTGTCTGTGCCCCTGCATCGCCACTGTCCAGTATTCTGTAACCCTGTGTCACCACTGTCGGGCAGTTTTATTCGCTCTTGGTGTTCGGGGTTTACAGGAGGATATGCCGAGCCTCGGGACACTGATTCAAGTGTTGAGACCAGTGTGAGCTTGTGCGGAAGGCTTGCGAAGCGCGCCGTGGTTCGGCAGTTAAGGAATACAGTGTTGCAGGCGATGTTGCGACCAACCCGTGCGCTATTTACGGTATAGCCAAGGTTTCCCCCCACAAACAGTGGGAGGGCACTGGGGGGCCCACTGGGACCCTTGTGGACCAACTCGAGTGCCTTTCAGAGCACGAACCGAAGAGGTGAGGTACTCGGTTGCCATTGAGACGTCAACGCGATAACTTGGCTGCACATGTTGTGACTTCCACAACTTCCGGATGAATACCCATAAACTACCTTGTTGAGTACAGTTTCGGGTCGCATATCATAGGAAACCATGTGTAGCAGCCAAAGTCGTTTGACCATGGGATACAAGCATCGAACGGGAAGGAGTGAGCATAAGAAATCCGCTAGGGCTTCCAGAGTAAGTGTTGACCTGATACAATAAACTTTACGCTTTGCCTCGCCTTTATTTAGCTGGTCGGCAGCAAAAATTAGCATCACGCCCTTCTTGTCCCAACCCGAAGGTACCCAACTAGGAGGACTGGGATCCCCCATCTGCCACTGCAAGGAGGCGACGTCCACCTGGAAAAGCGGTGGCAAGTGGCAAAAGTGGGGCACACATCGGCCGAGAACAACTTACAAAGCAATCAAAAGCGAACGGTAGGCACGGATTGACTGGGAGCGCAACAGTGGAAAACAGTTCACCTGTCCCTTAGGGAGGAGAGTACCCCCAGCACCCTCGGAAAAATAGTCGACAACGTTGGTAGAATAGAGAATAAACAGACGGTATTCCTGGGAAAACAAGTCACAGAAAAATAAGCTCGCCGGATCGCCCTTGATCAACCTGCAACTGCAAGAAAATCTGAGAAGGCCATCCTTACCCAAACGTGCGGAGGCTGGTGTCGAAATTTGTATGCCCAGCTCCTAGCGATTTCAATCTTCAGGGAGGCCATGCTGCAAACGATAGTTCACTGTTCTGTCCTCAACCTTTTCTTCCAAACCTCATGCCCTAAATCTCGGACGAGAGTTTTCGCTCGCTGTGCAGCTATTCCAGCGTCGTCGACAGATGCACTCGACTGACTGTTCAGATTAGAGCTTACAGTGACACAGCTTTCTTCGGTCTGCTGAGATCTGCAAGATGAAGATCAGAATTCAGAAATCGCACATTGAAAATCGATGTTGCTGTAGTCTGACGTGTCGCCGGCGATTGCCGTCCGTTTTTCTTCAAGCGCCGGTCGATTATAGCCACTGACACAACTGTATTCATAACTTCTAAAACTTTCTATTCGTAATTCGAGAACCGTTACAGTCACAGTCTTTATCTATCTTACTCGTGTCCCAGGAGCAGACTTAAGACTAAAATAAAAAATAAAAATAGACCTTGGATCATTTAGGGTTTGTAACATTCGTCTGGGACCATAAGGCCGGGCGAGGTGCATCCCTGCGTCTCTGGGGCATTTCCCCACCAAAAGCAAGTTTTCGGGGGCGACTGGTCAGTTTTGACCCATCTGGTCGGGGTCACCATACTTAAGGAAAACCCGACCACTTCCCAACATAGTGAGGGGGCATACTTAACACCTAAAAGGCGAATTGGTTTTTTCAGTATGTTAATCAACTTTATTGCATACCCATCACCATTTTGTACACTACTCTCACGTGCGGCACTTGTGTGCGGCCCATGGCATATCCCCATCATCTAGATGCATCCCCCGACTCACTCCAAGGTGTCACGCACCCTACGTAGATCTCGGAATATCGCCGATGACAACTACGAACAACTACGAACGCCCCCAGACACATCTCCAAAGTGACATATCTGGTCACTGCTCATTTTATGGTGGCAGATATGGTCCGCCACCGATATGCCCACTTGCGGCACTTGTGTGCGGCCCATGCCATATCCCTATCATCTAGATACATCCCCAGACCCACTTCAAGGTCGCCTCACGCACCCTAGATCTCGGAATCCATTTCACATATATCACCTCGTCTATCACGAAGAGGGTGATATATATATGTGTGTGTGTGTGTATGTGTATATATATATAGTGGAAATATATATTCACACGACAACTTCTAGAGACAAGTCAGGAACGGGCAAACGGCTAAGGCAATCTGATAACAAAATTACTTAGGGTTTTGTTTCGGACGGTCGGTCGGACGGCACGTGACAGGTTGCAAGTGACACTCACAGTGAGGAGTGACACATAAAGGGAGGTGACAGTCAGTGACACAAAGTCACCCCCTTCATGACACCACCTCACCCCGAAGGTGTGAGGTCACAACAGGATGCAAGATTGTACCCTAGGTCCTAGCTAGTACACCGCATATGCTACTCGGCCCAATGGGACCTTTTTCAGTCCATCTAGCGTGGCGGATCCCCGCGTGGGCGATGGCTAAGCAACAATTGCTCTAGGATTGCTAGGTCACAACCAAAACTGCCGATGCGATGTCTGCATGTTGATTCTAAACAGTGTCCGTGGCACCACCAGAGCCCTTGGCGCGTGGCGCGGAGGTCAAGCACCAACCAAACCGGCAAATGTTCATCCAACGCCTGTGCGAGGTCACATCTGAAAGTAGCCTAGCACCACCGGAAAAAATGCTTCGGTGCGGAGAGAGCGAGGAGGATGGGGTTGGAAAATGCAGTGAGTGCGCACAAGGAACTCGCCACACATTGCAAGGGTGCCGATTGAGCGGTAGAGGCTGGGGTCGGTGGCACCGAGAACACCACCAGGCACCACCAGACGGTGGCCAACGGATGCGCCAGGTGAGAGTGAAGAAAGCGGGTCGAGGTTGTTGCAGTCAGAGTCCCCGTTGGCGATTTCGGCGAAGTCGCCCGAGCCGATTTTGGTGCCTCGTGTACGAGCACCACTGGTGGCCAGGCACCACCAAACCATAGCCAGTGGTGAATCGTTGCCGTTGTCGAAGTAAGTTCAGCGTAGAACTTTTCGGAAACTTAACAAATTTCGGCGATGAAAAAGTGAAATTAGGGTGGAATTCGACGAGGAAAACTCATGGGGAGTGAGACTGCCCCCCCACAAGGTGGGGGTAGCCGCCTCCTGCTTTCCTCCCTCGGACAGCCGTGTCACTTGCACCGTGCCTCACCGCCCTGACTGTGAGTCGAAGCATTGCACAAAACACTTAAGTATTTAATGCAATCCATCTTAGTCTTGCCGAGTTTCTGTGTTGCCACCTGCGCCACAGCCTGATATATATATCACCGTACCGTGTTTTCACTGTTTCTCTTAGGTTACGGGCTGCACCACTTCTGTGGCACTCGTTGGTCACGTCAAAAACTTCGTGAGATGCGTCAATTTTGCTTCAGGAGAGGTGCTGCCAGGCAGAGTGTAAATTAAAGTCGTGTTGACAAAGTATATGCGTTCATAAAGAAGTGCCGGATACGAAAGAGACGATTGGTGTCCGAGGTGAACTCGGCGAGATCCAATAAAGCGACGAAGATGCGAGGCCGCAAATAGATACGTGGAAGGTCGATGAAATACACGTCGTTGGGTAGATACGGTGAAGATACGAAGCGGCCAATCAAGGATACGAAGATGCGAAGATACGTTAGATGCGGGAAATAGCGGAGTCGCTCCTGAAAATGCGTGGGAACAGGCATATAACCTCACGAAGAGGGTGATATATGTACTGTATAGTGGAAATATATATTGACACGACAGCTTCTAGAGACAAGTCAGGAACGGGCAAACGGCTAATAAGACAGTCTGATAACAAACTTACTTAGGGTTTTGTTTCGGACGGTTGGTTGGACGGCACGCGACAAGCTGCAAGTAACACTCACAGCGAGTGTTGAGTTCTGGCCAGGCAGCCCCGATAGGCAGGCCCCTGAGTCAGAAGGGTCCAGGCTGAGACAGTGACTAGAGAGTACTCGTACAGTAGTCAGCGACAACCGTTCCGGGTTTAGGTTTAGGTTTATTAAGTTATCACTTCTCATTATTTAGTTTGAGTTTGTATTCAGTAAGCACTCAGCTGCGTATCTGATATCACACCTGAATATACCGAACGGGTACATTCCCCTAGGTCGTGAACCCATTCCACGCTATTATTTCTCACTGCTCTTGGCCATGATTGGCTAAGCGTAGCCGCTTGGAGCAGGTGGTGCGTGGACGCGTGTTGCGTTCTCGCTGGGATGCGCGAGAGCTGCTGATTTTGATGACGTTATGGTGGCGCTCGTGGTGATGCATCTGTTACGGTTTCGTATTTTCCACCTTGGTAGAATGCCGGCCTTCGAGAGTTACGGCACCTTGCTGGAGGGCTATGCGAGGTAGCCGGGATTCCACATTTTCCACCTCACCCGCCGAAGCGGGTCCAAACACGCTTTGCAATGTTTCGCTCTTCCGCGCCGCTAGCGACACGTGTCCTTCCACCGCACCACCGACCTCCTTCAGGCATTTAAGAAATATGAGTGCAGCCACAACTAGAGCGAAGAGGAGGCTGTTGCTTGACAGCGACATTGACGCCTCCATCAGGCTCATTCCGGCGGTAAGAGACTCGCCTACGCCTTCGACACCGGATGTGCCTGTTCCTGCAGCGGTGCACGCCAACAACTCCGACGGCATTGCTGGATTCAGTGCACCGTAGGTCATTATGTGGATGACTCCGTTTAGCTGTACCAGTACTCGTACAGTACTTGGTGGCAGAAACCTAGGTCACAGATACGCTTATATTGGTTTATCTTTATAATCAGTTTACACTTGTATGAAAAGTATTTAGTGACCACCCGATATAATACGGTATAATATATCTCACAGGTTATGGGGTATTACCCCGCTTTTCTCACTGCCGACTTTGCCATGATTGGCTAAGCTTTTCCGCTTGGCGGGGCGTTGGGGCCTCGCGAGGTGTTGAATTGGCCACTTTAGGGCGTGCGGGTTGCACTAAGTTGCGGTGAGATTACGGATTGGAACTTTCGGCAACTTCTTCGAGTGTCCGCGTTGGATTTTGTTTTAGACTTGGCTTGATCACCCCTGTCGACATCTCCTTGGCCGTCGCGTATTCGACTTCGTTGATTTCGTTCGACCCCATCTTCTCCTTACTCCGCAACTGCATTACCGTCGTCCGCCACCTTACAATTTGCGCCTCGCCTTTTCCCCAACCCCCCTCCTATAGGAATTTATTCTGATGACGTCATCCTCTGTTGGTACACCGGCCATGGGCGCTAGAATGCGCCTAGACTCTATTTTTGCTAGGAATGTGGGTGCTCGCTATAAGAGCACCCCGCAATCAGCGAAAGTCACGCTCGCTGCTGCTGACAGGACACGCGGTAATGCCGTGTTGCAATCGTCCTGGGACACTGACGTTGTGAAGCGTGTTGCGAAGGACACCTTGGGCACGAAAGCGTCTTCGTTTTCAGGGAGTGAGCCGCATCGTCAACTGCTTTGGGACTCCTTGGTGACTGCCTTGGAGGCCTCTTTCGTCAACAAGGACACCGCCAGCGAGGATATTTTTGACCTCGTGGACGTCACCAAAGAAGTTCACCCCATTTACAACGACATTTTTGCCTATTACCCGCAGCTTAAGGTGGCTTAAGCCACCTTAACTTAAAGGGCTCATGGGGGCTTCTTCGGCGGTGCTTTCAAAATTTGGAGACCTGAGTCGTCAAGATCTTGAGCTGCTCTTTCTGCAGTGTCTTATCAAAAGTTTGATCTGAGTTCATCTTGACCCTCAAAATCTCGGTTGAAGTAGGGTGGGTATTTACCAATTTTCCTTAAGATGGCTTAAGCCACCTTAAGCTAATTAGCTCACCGGGGGCTTCCTCGAAGACGCTTTCAAAATTTGGAGACCCATGTTGTCAAGATCTCGAGCTGCTCTTTCTGCAGTGTCTTGCCAAAAGTTTGATCCGAGGTCATCTTGACCCTCAAAATCTCGGTTGAAGTAGCACGGGTATGCAAAAACCGGGAAAATCGCTCAAATTTTACTAAATGTTGCACCCTCTTGGATACTTCCCAAAATTGCTCACCGGGAACTTGGGCTCGCCTAATAGTGCACATAGTGTCTAAAAGAAGGCAATGTCGCCGTAATTTTGAGCTAAAAAAATCTAGCTTCCGGTACCGATAGCTCCCGTAATAATTGAAAACGTTAAGGTGGCTTAAGCCACCCGAAGGGTAATAGCCATTTTGCTTCGTGCTTTAGTGTCTTTGACGACTCCCCACTCTCCAGCTCGAAGGTGGGTTGACGCTTCGGCCCGCATTTCTCCGCGTGACGGTAAGCGAGCTCTCCTGGAAATTACCAAGCGGCTCCTGCCGCCTGGACATCGGCCGCTCCGCCACCACGAAGAGCTCTTAGGCATTTCTTTTGGATCGTCTGATGATCCTGAACCCTTGGTCGCGCAATTTGACGAGTGTCTGAAGGCTATCGCGGCTAGCGGAGCCGGTCCCCTGGACGACGAGGCCGCCAAGAGGCAACTACTGGCGGCACTGGACGCCGAGTTCTACAAAGAGGTGATTACCCCACTTCGCCTGGACACTGAACTGGCGAAAGTGGGCATCGAAGAGGTTTACACCCACGTTCTGGAGGTGTGGTGGTGTGCGAACCCGAATGGCCCTCCCAACCGCCCAAAGCGGTTGTACCTATCCCGACGCACACGCCTCTCGGGTTGGCCTACACAGGTAACGAGCAGGGTGACGTTTCGGACTTCCTCGAGGAGTTCGCTCGTGTGATTGGTGAGGCCACTACCCTTCTTGCCTCCCTACGACAAGACGAGCGAGATGTTTCCCGAGACACACCGCCGCCACGGAGAGATTCTCACCGTCCGCATGGAGGCGGTGGTGTGAGATTTCCACCGTCCAAGTGGCGTGATGAGCGAAACCGTCGTACGGACGGTAAGTTTCACGGACGTGACCGTCGCGTGGGATGGAAACACCGCTTCGCGGCATCCCCACTCCCGAAAGGCGGGAATTGGCCTCAGGGTATTAGGGCGCAGGGTGCTAGGAGCATCTCATTTCACTCCGCATCCTCGGCCTTCGTACAGGAGTGCCCACTCTGCCCTGGACACTTTCACGACACTGCACGTTGCCCTGAGGTGTGTGGTTCGTGCGATGTTGAGCTACGTGATGCCGCCATGGACTTGGACGAGGTGGTTTCGGCCTTCCAGACCGCCTTCGACAACGAGAACGACGAGGACTTCGCTGACCTATGCCACCAGCACGACCAGCCACTGGTACGTGACGACCCTGAGCCCTTTACTTACCAGGTGCAGCGCGATGTGGGATTGCGCGCTCACTATGCGGGCTTGGGTCGTGGTGCTTCGGACACTCGCATGGATGGTGTGCTGTCCGATGCGCAGAGTATCCTGGACACCCTGCGGTCTGCGGCTGCGGCTGCACAGGTCGGTGGTGCTGCCGCCGCTGGTAAGCATCCACCACTCCACATCGGTACTCTGTCTGTACCGCAGGTGGTGTGCGATGCGCCACCACCTGCCAATCACGAGATCGACGCTGGACTCCACCCGGTTTCGGCATCGGACCCTGCTTCTTTCGGGTCCCCTTTCGAGGAACCACTCCATGTCTCTTTTATGGACCGGGTAATGCCGGCATGCTCTAACACGTCCCTTAAGTTGTGCTCAATTGACTCGGTTCACGAGTCGATTCACCCGGGAGAGCTTTCCGTGATCGACGATGACGACGACTCCGACGGTTTTTCTTATTCCGGAGACGAGATTCCCTCGGCCCCACCGGCTACACGATCACGTGTCGGTGTGGCAACTTTGCCGAGGGTCTTCTCTTTTGCATCCCTTGCCCTGCCCGCACTCATGTGTCTTGCATGTGTGTCAGCGGTTCAGGGTTCGGTGGTGCTCGATCGAGACCCTGAATTCACCGCAGCAGTGCATCCCACTGGGGTGACTGCCAACAGTCTGTCTGCCTTGCCGTACTGTTTTACTTTCGGCATTCCTTTTCCTTCTGTGGTTTCGGCAGGTTTGAGTTCAGATTTTCAATTTTCGGAATTCCTAATTTTGCTCTACGAATCTTCTCCTGCATCCGGCTTCTGGTCTTGGCTTCTGGATTATGATTCTGGCTTCTGGTTCTGGATTATGACTTCTGGACTCTGGTTCTGGTTGAACATCTTTGACACTGACAACTTCTTCAACTCTGGTGAACTCTGCAGCTTTGTAGACCACTTTGAAAGTGGCTGAGTGACTTTGAGAATGAGCTGTAGGAACTTAGCTTGTGAGCAGTATCCTAGCAGCCGTTTTAGAAAGGGACCGCCCTGGCTGAAGCACAGGCCTCCCTCTAGCAGTTTCCAGCTCCTAGCTGTTTGTTGTTTCGGAACAGTTTGATTTGTCTGTGCTCCGCTCTCTGCCACCTGAACAGCACTCCGTACAGTTACAGGGTGGTGTGTTGGATTCAGTGCACCGTAGGTCATTATGTGCATGACTCCGTTTAGCTGTACCAGTACTCGTACAGTACTTGGTGGCAGAAACCTAGGTCACAGATACGCTTATATTGGTTTATCTTTATAATCAGTTTACACTTGTATGAAAAGTATTCAGTGACCACCCGATATAATACGGTATAATATATCTCACAGGCATCAAGCAGGCTCGTGCACTGGAACCCGGTCTTTTTTGTCGCATGCGTGGCCATTTCTGTCGCTGTCGCAAGAAAATGTTTCTGTCGCACGTAAAAGAAAAAGCTTCTGAAAAAACCAGAAATGGGGCTTCGTTCCCTTAAAGGGACAAAGAACGATTTCACAAAAAAAAATGTGGGGGGACGAAACGACATCGTCATCGGAACACTGTTAAAACTGCCCAAAATTTTTCCACATAACAAATTTTGATCTTCAGCGTTATCGCACGCCTTTGGAAGATACACCATCGCCCCATCGACTATTTTTTGACCGCCCGATCGAATCGTCGAGCGAACGATCGGACAGTCAGATGGCAGATTCTTGAAGAAGGGCATCTTCAAGTTGTCGCAACGATCTTGAATATACTCCAATCCTACATCACGACTAATTTTCGACCGATCGATCGAATCGTCGACCGAACGATCGGACTGTCCGATTTCTCGTGCCAATGGATACGTTCCGAAGACAAGATCTTCAAGTTGTCGCAGCGATCTTGAATACAATACAATCCTCCATCGACTAGTTTTCGACCGATCGATCGGACCGTCGACCGGCCGCCCGATCAGTAAACACACAGAAATTCGCTCGGTCGATCAGAAATCCGCATCGGAAATCAAATCTTGGGGTTGTCACAAGAAGCGTCGCATAGTCGCAAAACTATCGCAAGGATCTAGAATGTAGAAGATCCAATCGGGATACGATACTCACTCGATCCTCATAGGTCACATCTTGAACAACTGCAGCATCCTTTAAGCGGCCGATAACCCATCATTCCGAGGCGCCGACAACGACCAATCGACCTGTGTATTGTTGTTCTTTGTTTTTTTGTTTGTATGACTGTATTAGTTTCTGAATAACGCACTGTTTCCTGCAGTCCTGTTTGCTCCGACGTCTTTTTTTGTACTTTGTTTCTACGCTGGGATTGCGTGCTTCCGATCCCCAACGCTCATGCTCTGAGCGCGATGTGCTTTTTGCAGGATCTCGTGCGTTGAACGAAGGCGACTGAAGTCCTGGCTGCTAGCTCCCTTTTAGTATTTTGTTTTGACTTCAATTCCGTCGGGAATTTTGCAAGCCGACTCCCATTTCTGCACTTTAGCGTGCAGTCGCACTTACAGGAATTCATGCGTTGTCGGCGACTGGCGCACTGTCTCCCTTTCCGAACCTCGTTTTTAATGCTGGGAGTGCTTGGAGCCCGTTGGGCATCTTGCCCGTCGGGTTGGGTTCGATTCCCAACACCTTTGCTGACTGGCGTGCTGTTTTTTGCAGGATAGCATGAGTTTTCGGCGTCAGCGATGCTGTTTTTTGTATTGCCTTTTTGCAGTTACGATGTGTGAGCTATTTTTCTGATGACTATCCTGACCTGTACCGATTTACAGAATGATCTGTGCCCTCAGGAACTCTGCCTATTTCGCCGTCTGTCGCACTGGATGGAGCTGCACGCATGTCGGCCGAGTTCGAAGACTGGTATTGCTTACTTTAGGATAGTTGAAATGTTTGATTTTATCGCGGCTCCGTAGATTTTGTTTGCTTGTTCGTTCCAGCTACATGCGTTTACATTGTAGTACTATTATATGTTGGATTGCAGCAAATTCCTGTTTGCATCCTGCAGTGTTCATGTCATGAATGTGCTCAGCTACTGTAATAATAGAACATATTAACACAGTGTAAAATTCCTGATTGAAACAATATACCTGTTCGTTATTCGTCTGTGTGTTTTACCACTGGTTTGTTTTTGAAAATTTATCATAAATTTCTGATAGGTTTTTGCGACAAAATACCCCCTATATATATATTTTGTCGCAGCTGCGACAAAATAGACACACAGCTTCACTGTTGTCGTAGCTGCGACAAAATAATTTGCGACATTAAAAACCTTCCATACGACAAAAATGGTCCGCTACCTCGTGCACTTTTCGAAGGCAACAACGAGAAGGTGGCTGCCATCTTCTACGCCAAGGGGCGACATCGACAATGGGCGAAGGCAGTTCGCGAGCTGGCTCTGGGCGGCAAGGAGCTGGAATTCGAGGCCGCTGGCGACTCCGAGAGACTCTCCAAGATCGTCGTGGTCGTGAAGAACAAATTTGGATCTGCTGGTCTGGATTTGGCCTCCTTCGACTTCGACGACCCCACCAAAGGGGTGATTCCCAAGGTCAACGAGCTCCTTTATGACACCCTCGCGCACGTCGTCAAGAACGACTCAGCGGCGGAGCATTTTCTTCTGAGCACCGACTCTGTGTCCGACAGGGATGGCAGGCGTGCGTTGCTCGACCTGATTAAGGGGTGTGTTCCCCCTGGAGTGTGTCAAACGCTCCAGGAGGAGCACTCGCAGCTGCGGTATCTTGCCCAAGTGGGCCCTCGTCCGATTCTGTCTGGCGAAGGAGCAGCGCCTGGTCCCCGACAACCGAGCTGAGGATTGGACGCCTACGGAGACTTCACGTAAGTATGAGATGTTCGAACGCCTCGACCCGACTTACAGTAATCACTCAGTTATAAGGAACTCCTATGCTAAGGAACCAGCCAGCCTTTCGGGGGGGTGGGGGGTACCCAAGTTGATGAGAAAAGCTGGCTGGACTTTTTTTGTTATGGAATCACCCTGAAATAAGAAATATGGTGTTGGCTGCCTATCTTAAGGGGCATTTCATACACTTCATATATATTAAGAAATCTAGGCTGGAAATTTTACCAAAATGGTGTAGGCAAATGCTATTTTTATCAGATTTTTTAATAAAACTCTGCAAAAATCAAGGCACAGTGCAATATGATGCTTAGGTTCATACGACACTACAACATTATACATTCACCCAGAAAGGCTAAGTCCTGCTTTAATTCTTTCAACTGTGCACGACTCTCAGGGTCCATTTTCTAGGTTTTGAAAATTTTAAGAAATGTGGCTGGCTATGTACGGATGGCACGTGGATGGCTATGGAATATGCTGGCTGGCTTAAAAGATCGCGGTCACTATTCTTAGCAGATTCCATAGGACGCTGGCGCTGGCCAGGGGGGGGGGGGTACCCAAGTTGATGAGAAAAGCTGGCTGACCTGGAATTTACGGTTTTCTTATAGGTGGGTGATTACTGTATAGGCCGCGGTGATGGTGCGTTACCCCATGCCGAACGACCTTCGGCCGGTCCCGCTGAGCGTGCTAACGAACCTGATCACGCACATTTATGTGTCGTGGGAGCAGCAGCAGGCGGAGCTGGGAGGGGCGGTAGGGCCCAAGGTGAGCGGGGCCGCCTACTCCAGTATGGACAGCAAGATCGTGGAGCGAGGTGCTTGAGCAGCTAACGACGCGGCTTGAGAAGATTGAGGCCGCGATTAAATTTCAGCGGCTTGGTGCGTCTTCTCAGCTTCCCAAGAACAGGCGCGGCAAGGGGCTGGATGGCTTTCGTGCAGGCGCGAGCCCGACCCCGCCTGTCGGCTTCGATAGGCATGTCATGAAGGCCCTCCCTCTCTGCCACCGTTGCGGCAGGGAGGGTGTGGGCAAAGAGTATCACGGCTGCGTGGAAGGAATGCCCTTACGGCGGGAAGGGGGCGGTGGGCGGCACTGCGGCCTACTGCTGACGGCGAGGGTGCTGCCGAAGCGCATGCACAGCCTCGCCCGTTGCCGCATCTTTCAGGTTGCGGCGGGCGATGGGGCGGAGGCTTTCGCCGCGGCAGTGGCGGAGTACGGCGCGCCGGCGGTGCTGACGGGCGACGCGAGCGACGGTATCGACGTGTCTGCTTACGGGTTCTCCGTCCCCGGCCCCAGCTGTGTGCTGGCCGAGCTGGAGGGCATCACCAGTCAGGTGAGGGTAATCGAAGAGAAGGTGGGGTTTCATCTTGCCCACGCGTCTCTTGTGGAAGATGACTTGCACGAGCATTGCGGGCCGGCGAGAGCGTCGTCCGCTAGTGGTGCTATGGCGAGCGGCATGCCGCGGCAGGTGGTGCCGCACATGCAGTAGGTGGTGCTTCAATTGGCGGTGCACCAGCGGGCGCGGTTGCATGCATCACCGTGCCGACGGAGGAGTTCCCCGGCGGTGTCGAGCTCGTACCACTTCGGCATGCCGTGCCGACCGTCGCGGCTGGCCCGCCGATCTCGGTCGTGACGTGCTCTTTTGAGCCGGCCGAGGCATCATTCTTGGAGGCCGAGAATCATTCCGAGCATCTTTCGATCGACGAATTCCTGGCGGGCTCAGCGGACGAGGAATTCCCTCCGAAAATTTATGAGGAATCATGCGTGGGAGCACCTGCCTGTGCTTCGGCGGTCCGCCCTAAGCAGGTGGTGGGCTGCGGTGCTCCACCTTTCGGCCTTAGTAGCCCACACGTTTGTCATGCTTGCATGTTTCATCGGCCTACTGGCTTTCGGCATTGCTGGGGCTTCGTGGCTACTATCCCGAGATCCTTGTGGGAGGACCTAGAACGCTCTAGATCCTCCCACAAGGATCACTTTTCAATAATTTATTTAGGCGCCCCACGAGCTTTGTACAAGTCAACACCAAGGAATACTTTCCACATGGGACCTATACTAAGTAGTATGGTGCGTGGTTTGACGATAATCCATCATATATACTCCTAGCTAATGCATTTATAGCATGCCCCAACCAAATTTTGAACTGCTACGCCTTTTAAAGCTTCAAAAGCGGGGTGTATCTTCCATAATTTTTTGCCAATCGTATATCGCTCCTTTGCCACCATAGACATGATATATCTCAAGGTATGCATGTATATTAATCATGTTTGGGTCAAAATACGACTTGGATAATGTATATTGGACACATCACACCAACGCGGTCACATGGGTAAGATATACACATTTCTTAAGTATGGGGATAATTTCGCATTTTGGGCGCGAGTCTTGGTCCATTTTAAGCTAGATCTTATAGGTTAGATCTTTGCCTTGGTGAGCACTTCAGTACTTTAATATGACTTCAAAGTCTCCTTGGGATTTTTTGGGGATTGTTTGAACGGTTAGAACTACCGCTAGAGGTTCTAGAATACGATTTTCAGACCCTGATAATGATGGAAATGTTGAATTTCGACGGTACTACACCATGGTATGCGCATATGCGGCGATTGATCCGGCTAGTATGATATTAAAGGGCTTACAAAATTAGTTTTGGTCATATTCTCGAGGGTTAACAACATACGCACCAACCCGAGCTCGTGTAGCAAGGCCTAGAGTTGTCGGTACCCTAGATCCTTGTGGTAGGATCTAGCATTTTGATTAAAATTCTGTGAAAGCACCCACCCAAACCACGCTAAGATTAAAGGTCAAACCATCGACATTTCAAGCAAAGAAATGTTATAGATAATTCAAAAGGTTCATAAATATTGCCCCAAAGCATATGCCGGGTCACTATATACGACACACAAGGTCGCCATGCCCATTTGCGCTAGATTCTTGTGGGAGGATCTGGATTAAGGATAGTAGCCATTCGTGGCGGCGGCATCGACGGCATCGGCAGCAACATGAACGACTTCAACTCCATCACCACTGAGTCCCCGGTGATTTGTGTGGGGCAACTGTGCCTGTACCCCGGCTTTGACTCTCCGAGTCCGGTGGTTCATGATCGGCTAATGCAGGTGCTTGGCTCTGCTCTCGCAGCTGGGGCTCAGGGTTCCAGCGGTGGCGGCATGGCAGCTGAGGCTTCGGTGTATGGCGGTGTTGCCACCACGGGGGAGCCTTAGCATTACTGGATGTACACTGACAGACTGCCGGTGTACGGTTTTATTTTGACCACGGCATCATCTTCAATGTGCTTCACATCATGTTTGCCGTGATCAGTTTAAATGTGTTTTCTTCAGAGAGTTTCAAGATGACTTCAGGATTTGGTTTTGCACTTCAATTTGTACTTTGCAACTGTAGCTTGACGGAGATTTAGAGCTGCAGTAGCTGATTTATTCGGCAGTTTAGAACCCATGGCATTATATATCAGAATAGCACAGTAGGTGGTGCAGCACAGCTGCTTAACTTTCTTGCTGCGGACTTCTGTGTCACTAGCACTGTATTCCTTGCTTGCTAGTCACCGTCTCCAGTATGAAGGTGGTGTGCTGAGTTCTGGTCAGGCAGCCCTGACAGGGTGGCAGGCCCCTGAGTCAGAAGGGTCCAAACTGAGACAGTGACTAACTGGCTACTACCCAAATTCAAAGTCCTACCATAAGGACCTACGTGCAAATGTTTTTTCCTCGCATAAACATGACCAAATTGGTCCAACGTGCGATCACCCGTCCTATTTATGAGTCAAATGAATATTTCAACTTGTGTGTGCATGCTTAGGGTGACCTTTGGAGTGCTTAAATTGCGCACGCTTTGGCGGTGTATTTTTTCAAATTTCAGCAAAAAAAAACTAGGTCCTACCATAAGGACCTACAGTTAAGCCCGGCTATCCGCTTCACAATAGGTCCTACGAAATTTTCGAGACCTGCGTCGTCAAGTTCTCGAGTAGCTCTTTCGCTAATGTCATCTCAAAATTTCATCCGAGGTCATCTTGAACATCAAAATCTCAGTTGAAGTGGCATGGGTATGCAAAATCGGATAATTTCAGTGTGGCATAGCTAATGTTCGATCATTTTTTGCACTACCCATGCTTACTATAGATGGTGCACCGTGCACGTACGGTCGAAACTTGCGACGCGGGGGAAGGGGAACTTAGTTCAAGTCCCAAAGATCGATGCCGTAAACCAATGGGCAGCCAATTCTGATATCGATATGCTACCGTAAAAATATATGGAAAATGTGGTCCTTATGGTAGGACC
This sequence comes from Cymbomonas tetramitiformis, assembly GCA_001247695.2. Classification (NCBI taxonomy): domain Eukaryota; kingdom Viridiplantae; phylum Chlorophyta; class Pyramimonadophyceae; order Pyramimonadales; family Pyramimonadaceae; genus Cymbomonas; species Cymbomonas tetramitiformis. The sequence continues at coordinate 44,120 of LGRX02035848.1, forward strand.
TACAGCGTTCTAGGTCCTACCGTAAGGACCATCGGGTAGTGGCCATACAGAGTACTCGTACAGTAGGCAGTCACAACCGTTCCGGGTTTAGGTTTAGGTTTAGGTTTAGGTTTATTAAGTTATCACTTCTCATTATTTATTTTAACTCCTATGCAGCTATTTACCCCGGAAACGGGGTAGAATCGATGTCGATTTGCCCCTCCACTTCCAGGCCTGTTATAACCCCCTTGGGGCTTCAATATGGGCCCCACATAATTTCAAAATTTTCTTCAAAATTCAGGTGCCTAAAATCACCTAAATTGTGAAGAAAGTTTTCAGAATTCAAAAAGGTGGCGTTGTTCAACGAATATGAAAAAGCTTACAAAATATGAAAATAGATGAAAAATCTGAAGAAGAAAAAACAAGTAATAAAAATTAGGCAGAAAAAATATTGGTTAGGCCAAGGCGGGAGGCAAGATAAAACATGACCCCGCGGCGGATAGCATGCGCCAACATGGGGGTTGCGCCTCCCCTAGTAGCAACGAGCCCGAACGCCTAGGGGGTGCCGCCCCTCCACTAGCAAAGATACGACTTTCCGGCCCGGGGACCCTCCTGGGATCCCCGCCCTCCCCTTCCCTCCCCTAGCAACACACTTTTCAGTCTAGGCTCCAGGGAAGTATTTGCGCGGATACCACCATGATCACGCACGCGGAGGCGGGAGCGCCCGTCAGGAACCATAAATTGTTACGGTACTTTCACTGTACAAGACCCGAACGACACCGCGAGCTCGATATATGTCTTACTTTTGACAGTATATAATCTTGGTCATTTCATACTCTAACAATGCCCGCAAGCTGAATCCAAAGCTCTGCTCAGGACGACACATATACAATACACCTATCATACTACCTACGGTAGCGACTTGTTTGGAAGTGGTCACCGCGACTATTGCGGGAATATTGTAATTGTATTATATACGCACGTGAACGGATCTGCTCGTAAGGCGACCACGCGCCGCGCGAAGTGCTACTTCAGAAAGTATTTTCTGAGGGTACGCGCGTTGTCAAAACGACAGTCGATAAATAGTATGTCATCGTCGCCCGTTGCGATTTGAGCTTTGATGTTGATTTTGTCGCTGCTGCTGCTGCGGGCCTGCGCCGCCGCCGCTGCTGATAATGAAACAATTTCGTGCTTTGGTCTGTCTGCATAGATGTCAGCGAAATGGTGTAATATACAATAGCTATATGACGGTATCTGAAATCTGTACCAATATTTAGATATGTTACCAATACCGATGCTAACGACGGGTATTTGATATGCGGCACTATCCACGGTTGTATGTCGGATGCACATGTGCAGTTGTGCACGATGCGGTAACGAATCCCGACTCCCCGAGCGGAACTTTGGACTCCGCTGGTCAGTTTACACACAAATGATACTGGCAATTTGTAAGTGCGTGTGGCAAAACCGGAATGACATCAGTTGGTACCACTGTTATCGATAGTTTTTTATTTTCTAGTAGTTATTTCCTCATCAATTTTGATAGTAGACTTTAGGGATCAATCAATTCTAATATCAAGCTAGCTGTATCAATCAATTTTCATACCAGGTTGCCAATATCAATCGGTTCTGATATATCAGGCCGCCAATATTAATCAAATTTGATACCAGCCAGCCAATATCAATCACTTCTGATTTGCCAGATAGACAATCAATATCAACAAATTCGAACATCAGGTTGCCCGCAGGTGGGCACATCAGGATCTACTGTAATTAACAAGGCTGCAGATATCAATCAACCCTGATACCAAGCTAGCAACAGATGGGCACCGACACTCCTAAAAATCAAGCAATGTGCCCACCTACCTATTTACACAGTGTCCACCAATAATACTGTAGTAAATATATGACAAATTACACAGTGCTCAAGCCGGCAGTTGATTAGCGAGTGGTCTATTGTGCTTTGACTAGTGCACTTGTGCAAGTCCCCGTCCATGCACACATTGCTTACCGCAGAGACGAAGCTCGCTCTACACCTCAAACCGGCAACCAACCGTTATTCTCGATCTAGGTTTAATGGCGGATTGATAGGTTGGAATCGTCATCGATAACGAATTCGACGATGTCAAACACACAATTGGCGACAAGTGAACCATTATGCATATTCTTAGACGGACTTTTTAGACGGACTTTTGTTGCTATTATCCTCTGCTCTCCAAGACAGACTTGGGTCACGACAAACTGAAGAAGTGACATTATTAGCTCACCCGCTTGAAACGTTGCCGAACGCGCCCGAGCAGTATGCTCCTGTAAAGTTTGGGTTGTCGCTCGATCGAAAATGTACCAGGAGTTCAACATGTTTGCGGCGAGATTGAATAATGGTGCGATCGTGAAACCCTCGGGTTAATATAGTACAATCACAAAATAATAGGCCAATCTCACGATTGCAACCTTATCGATTCTACCGCATTGCTACGAAGAAATTGGACCGTGATCGCTCACAAAAGTGCATGGTATGTGAGATTCGTATAATGCAACTGTATTTATTATACGACGGGCGATTCCTTATCACGAGGCTCCGCAGGATACTCGCCATTCCATGGCCACTTAACCTCGCGCCGCGTCAACAATGCCGCCCCCTGACATCTCAACAAGTAGTGAGGCAAGTACAATGGATCGCTAGAGTGTTATCTCGCGACGTGTTCACGCTTATGGCCCGCGATGTCCACACCATACGCCTAAATTTGTCGTATGTTTTCAAATAATCACGTCCCTGCTGTAGATCGATAACCGCATAATGGGATATGCGGTATTCGTTCATATTCCTACCTTATGGGACACATTTGCTACACACAAACATAACATGCAATTACCATCACCGCCATCATCCTGCTACAGTACTCGTTCTAATGTAACATTACTATAACAATCCTAATACTCTCAAACACGTCACAAACCACAAAGCTACCCGGCATCGACACGATCTCGCCCCTCCTCAAGTCTCCCAAACGCCAACGTTTGATTTATACGATGAGCGCGCTCATCCCGATATTCATCGTCTTCCCTTGCACACATGATTTCCTGTTATTTGTATTCCTTGCACCGCAGGTGCTTATTGGCTTAAAATGGTTTGGCGGTTCCCATTGGTTAATGATGAACGACGTGGCAGGGCACCCAATATGACCGAGTCACGGTCCTCAACACAGCACGGGACAATTCCGCGACATTTCGGAGACATTCACGGGGACGAATCCGAAGTGGTTTTGAGACATCGATGCATTTGACACCTCGGATAGTTCCACGGCAGTACTGGGACATGCCGCGACATTCCGCGAAAATCTAAGGTAGAATGCCTGTGCTCTACTCGGCCTTCCAAACGACACCATGCGCACCAAAGATCGAAGAAGAACCAGCCAACAATTATATTCAGGTTACTATCCTCTTTACACCTGTGCATTGCTGTCAGGTGCGCACTGCACTCTTAGTTCACTCCGACAATCCGAACATAGTATAAAAAACTAGGAAGCATTTTCTACGAGGCCTCAGAAATGACTCAAAAACAACAAACCGATATTTTTACATGGACCAATCGGCAGGTGTTCTCTCAGGAGAGAACACCTATGTATAGACAATCATCACCATTTTCCCGGTACAATTCTCATTATTTTGGAAGAAATTACCGCGGCAGCGCTTTCACACATCCTACTTTATCTGAGCCAATTTCATTCAAAGATATAAATCATAGGGATACGTATCATGTGCTGAACAAGAGGCTAGTGCCCTGTAGTATCTGTTTTCATCCAAGAGCTAGCGCCGTGTGTTGAAAATGATTGTGTCGGTGGTTGCATTGAGGACACCTGCATCAGCCCTTCCGCGCATCTCCGGTGAATATCATTGACGCTCTTGACGTCGGGTGCTGATGGCACTATCAACACTGTAGTCTGCTACACAAGCACACTCATGGATGATTTCCGCAACAAGAGTTTGTATGCAAGGGGAAATGGCAATGGCACAAACAAGGCAAAAGCCCGCAGAAAAGGTGAAGGCAAGCTGAAATCCAAGCATAGAATTCATTCTGTGCCTCACCAGGTAGATCATCAGATGCACACCAAACAACTATCTCCGCAGAACTACTTGAGATTTAATTTGAAGCAGAGCTGTACAAAGTTCCCGATGGAAAAGCTGATATGTCAGAATTCCAAATTTGCCCAACACTGCGTGGAAAGGTAGAGGGTGTCACCAAAAGGTGCGACGACTCTCCGGTTGCAATGGCACGTGCAGCCTGGCGTCCATATGCTCCATTGAAATTCAGTCTTAAGAGCAGCTGCTCCATCCCCAAATTCACACACCCCCATGCTACTGACTTGGTAGTCCACACCCTCGTCTCCTCGGCACTGACCAATGCCCACCGGATTCCTCTATTGCGCATACGCCAGAAGGAAGGAACGAGTGAGCATAAATAAGTGAAAGTAGAGCTGTTTGGCAGTGCGCATTGCTACAGTGACCCGGGACACCCGGCGGCACATTCAGATGGGAACATGCTTCGACATTCTGATTGGTTACGTGGCTGATGGCTCTTGCTACTCAACGGCCGTGAGACAAAGCACGCATGATCACTCAAGTGCTGATGTCGTTTGATCCGTCACAGGAGCCGCGGCCTGGACAACAACGGTGACTGGCAGGCGGAAAGACAAGAGGAAGTGGCCGACCTGGCGCAGAAGAGGTGCCATGCGCTGCGCAGCATCAGTCTTGTTGCTCCTGCCAGCAGCGAGAGGCCCAGAACGGTGCAACCACTCAGAGGGCCGGCCCAACACGAGCTAGCAGCACACGAGCCCAACAGATGTTGCATGGCCTGGGCCCGCCGGTCCTGAGGACAGCACCACCTGTCCACGCGCAACCCACAACAAGCAAACAGCGCTGTTCCTCTGTCTTCCCGCAATAATTGGAAGCAAAGCTTACTTCTGGGGGAACCATGGAGCTCCTGCTGCCTGCGGCCGCCCTCCAATCTAGACCCACTCCATCCGCTTCAGGAGGCGCGCGAGAAAGGGCCGGGATGAAGGGCATGCTCTGGGCAGGGCGGGCATGCACTTGAACACAGTGTAGAGAGCGTTGGCAGATCGAAGAAATTCCTTCTGTGACAGCAAACAATAAAAAACTCGTTCCCCCCTCAATGCGTCTCCCATCTCCGAGCTATGGGCTGACTCCTATTGCAGCAGCAGCATGCCGCAGACCAGGCATGAGGTCAGGCGACAGCCTTGCGTTGCCCTAAACAAGCGCAGGCCTGGACGTGGGGAACGACGCGCTGGTTTCCACACGGTGCCCGCTGTTGCTCGCTGTGGTGCACTCGAGCTTGCTGCCCGCTTTCGGTCGCGGCCATAGATCATTACTCGTCGCGACTTTCATCTCTCCAAAAAGAATGCAATGCCGCGGTTGTGACTTCTCCTTTAACCCTCTCATCTAATAGCCAAACGGCACATTGTTAACAATTCATCAAAACAGCTTTCTTCTGCATGCTCTTTGAAGATGCTTTTTGAAGATGCTCTTTGAAGATGCTCTTTGAAGAGCGCGACAGAAGATCTCTTTTGGAATCTATTTTCTCCGCCAGTGCACAGCTTAAAATACTTCTGAGGCTGAATTACACAAAATGCTCGAGTCTCATTTCGGGCGGTCGAGGCGGAGACGCAAAACAGAGGGAATCCCGCTTGATGGCTCCTCCAAAGACTGGCACTCGAGGCGGTCCAGTTCGACGACTGCAAACCCGCCTTGGACCTACCTTGTAGTTTCTCAGAAGTTTCTGAGTCACACAGCAGTCGCCCAGGCATTCGCCGCATGAGAGAAAGGGGTATAGGGAGGGTGGGAGGGGGAGTAGATGGAACGATCCGAGCGGAGAGCCCTGCTTTGTTGCTTTGTTGCTCTGCCGGCAGCAAGAGACCTAGAGCTGGGCTCGTTCGGCAAATGGCAGCACCACTTTCATGAAGCTGCTTCCTTGCAGCGGTGTTCTCCGCGAGGGGAAGCTGCCCGGACATTCCTCCTTTCTCGTCTCGAAGAAGCGCTGTGCGGCACGTGGACTGCGCGCTTCGCGGGGGCTGGGGGGGAGGAAGGCACTGAGAGCGCCACACCGTAAGCTCCGCAATGTCTGCAGGGTCGCTTGCGGTCGCGTACTCGCCCTCGTCGTCATCCTGCAGCCCCCCCCACACTATAGTGGATCACATCTTTGCGGTCCACGTTGTGCCCGCTCCGACGTTTGAGATCAGCCTTCCCTCGCCCCGTGCTCCGCGCCCGTTCCGACGGTTGAGATCAGCCCTCCCCCGCCCCGCGCGCTCCGACGGCTGAGATCAGCCCGCCCCGCCCCTCCGCGCCCTCCGACGTTGAGATCAGCCTCCCCCGCCCCGTGCTCCGCGCCCCCTCCGACGTTTGAGATCAGCCCCTCCCCGCTCATGCTCCGCGTCCGCTCCAACGCTTGAGATCAGCCCTCCCCGCCGTGCTCCGCGCCCTCCAACGTTTGAGATCAGCTCCTCCCCCGCCCCGTGCTCCGTTGTCATTTGCAGTTTCCCCCAGCAGGTTCCCTATGAGGGGGGCGCACCTGGACCCACTTGCACAGCGTCTTGACGTGGTGGAAGACGTCAGTCAAGCTCTGCGACGCACGCCAAAAGCGTGCTGTGTCACTATTGTGAGACAACCCTGTGCCTAGAGGCACACCCGTCATTGAAGAGGGCCAAAGCACACGCCAGTGCACCCACGTGGCTCCGCACACGGCTGCAGCCATGACCGCCAGCAACGCACTGAGCAAGCTTTCAGGAGGTCCCTGGGCAGTGAGCTCTGCCGTGATCAACAAGCATAGAGGTGCAGCAGACCAGCCCGGGGGGGGAGGTGGGTGCACCTGCGATACCACTTCGTTTTCAAGGAATGTCTGAGACAGCAGGCGAGAGAGGTAAATGCTGTGAGCGCGCTCCACCTCGGCAAAGTCGTGGGCCGCTGCAATGCTATCCTGCAGCAAAGCACACATGAGAACTACATCAGTGCTGTTCTGAATGTCACAGCATGCAGCAAACTGCAGAGCTCCCCACACGCTTCTCAGCCCACCGAGCGCCCGGCAGCAAGCGGCGCTCCCCGCACGCCTCTCAGCCCACCGAGCGCCCGGCACAAAGGGCGGCGCTCCCCGCACGCCTCTCAGACCACCGAGCGCCCGGCACAAAGGGCGGCGCTCCCCGCACGCCTCTCAGCCCACCGAGTGCCCGGCACTGCGCGGGGCGGCGCTCCCGCACGCCTCCCAGCCCACCGAGCGCCCGGCACAAAGGGCGGCGCTCCCCGCACGCCTCTCAGACCACCGAGCGCCCGGCACAAAGGGCGGCGCTCCCCGCACGCCTCTCAGACCACCGAGCGCCCGGCAGCAAACTGCAGAGCTCCCCGCACGCCTCTCAGCCCACCGAGCGCCCGGCAGCAAGCGGCGCTTAAGCAGCCTTGTGGCTGTCAGATGGAACAAAGATGGAACAGAGAGGGGGATGTATACCTGCATGTTCGAATACTCCACCTCGATGACATCTACCTGGAAGTACACCTGCAGGTTGGATATCAGGTGGGCCATTTGCTGCGTCAGGTACAGCAGCTGCGTTCGTGCTAGCAGCACTTGATGCGACATCCCCCTCCGCTCTGTACCCCCCCTACCCTCCTCCCTCGCACCCCCGCCCCGCTGCCTTTCAGGTGGCAGGCTCGACCCCTATCCCTCGAGGACATTACCCCGTGGGGCAACATATACGCACCCTCGCGATTCGCCAGAAGCCACGTTCCCGTCCAAGTACACGCGAGGAAAAGCAGTACACTAACCCTCCCCCAGGCAGCAGGAAGGCCTGTGGGCAAGATCGACGACGAGCTCACCCCTTCCGAAGGCATACTGAGAGCATATCCATTGTTGGAATCTGCAGCCTCCGTTGTTCAGTCTCATGTGTGGGGTGACCGACCTGCTCCTCTCAGTGTTATAGTGGCTTGGAACCCTATTAAACCCTAATTTCAGGGCTGATTTGCAGTGTTTGTAAGGGAGCAACTGCTGTGATCAGACCAGGACTGTGGGGTCGCATCTGCGAGAAACGGCAGTGATCGTCTGACTGGAATGATGGATGTAGGGAAGATGACACTGACTTCGAACAAAACTCCACGAAACTGAGAGGCCTCGATCTAGTGAAGTTTTGGTGCAATGTGAATGGACAGCCGGCAGTGCCTGTTGGGCTTGTGCACTGTTTCTGAATTATTCAGCGGCTACTTTGTGGCAAGATTTTGTGATACCACAACTATGGCCCATAGCTAAAAGTGAGCAGCGCCCGCACACAGAGCAGTAGCAGCGATGGCGTCTGAGCCGACCTCCAAAAGGCATGCCTCCAAAGGCTGTGGTCTGCGGGCCGCGAGATGGTTCGTGGTGAGATAGCCGTCTCACATGACGTGGCATTTGTCTTGTAGGGCCACATCTCACAGCGCACAGCAAGCCGAGGAGGACCCAAGGCAATCGTGGGAGTCGACCTCACAGCGCACAACATGCCAAGGAGGTACTTGGTAGGCACCCGTGGGAGTCGCTCCTCACAGCGCACAGCATGCCGAGGAGACCCTGAGGTACCGTGGGAGTCAGTCCTCACAGCGCACAGCATGCCGAGGAGTGACCCGAGGCAATCGTGGAGTCGAATCTCTCACAGCGCACAGCATGCCGAGGGGAGGACCCGAGGCAATCAAGTAGTCGACCTCACAGCGCACAACACGCCGAGGAGGACCCGAGGCAATCGTGGGAGCTCGACCTCACAGCGCACAGCATGCCGAGGAGGACCCGAGGCAATCGTGGAGCCGACCACAGCGCACAGCACGCCGGAGGAGGACCCGAGGCAATCGTGGGAGTCGACCTCACAGCGCACAGCACGCCGAGGAGGACCCGAGGCAATCGTGGGAGTCGACCTCACAGCGCACAGCACGCCGAGGAGGACCCGAGGCAATCGTGGGAGTCGACCTCACAGCGCACAGCACGCCGAGGAGGACCCGAGGCAATCGTGGGAGTCGACCTCACAGCGCACAGCACGCCGAGGAGGACCCGAGGCAATCGTGGGAGTCGACCTCACAGCGCACAGCACGCCGAGGAGGACCCGAGGCAATCGTGGGAGTCGACCTCACAGCGCACAACTGTGCCGAGAAAGGACCCGAAGGCAATCGTGGGAGTCGACCTCTGGCGCCTGACATGCCGAGGGAGGACCCGAGGCAATCGTGGAAGTCGACCTCACAGCGCACAGCACATGCCGAGAAGGACCAGGCAATCGTGGGAGTCGACCTCTGGCGCACAGCATGCCGAGAGGACCAGGCAATCGGCTTTGATCGGCCTCACAGCGCACAACATGCCGAGAAAGGACCAGGCAATCGTGGAGAGTCGACCTCTGGCGCCACAGCATGCCAGGAGACCACGAGGCAATCGTGGTCGATCCTCACACCGCACAACATGCGAGAAGGACCCGAGGCTTGTCGTGGGGTACGACCTCTGGCACAGCACGCCGAGGAGGACCCGAGGCAATCGTGGGAGATCGACCTCACAGCGCACAGCATGCCGAGAGAGAGGACAGGCATGTGGGATGGGCCACCACAGCGCACAGCATGCCGAGGAGGACCCGAGGCAATCGTGGAGTCGGCCTCACAGCGCCTGGCTGTGCCGAGAAGGACCCGAGGCAATCATTGAGATCGACCTCACAGCGCACAGCATGCCGAGGAGGACCCGAGGCAATCGTGGGAGTCGACCTCACAGCGCACAGCACGCCGAGGAGGACCCGAGGCAATCGTGGGAGTCGACCTCACAGCGCACAGCACGCCGAGGAGGACCCGAGGCAATCGTGGGAGTCGACCTCACAGCGCACAGCACGCCGAGGAGGACCCGAGGCAATCGTGGGAGTCGACCTCACAGCGCACAGCACGCCGAGGAGGACCCGAGGCAATCGTGGGAGTCGACCTCACAGCGCACAGCACGCCGAGGAGGACCCGAGGCAATCGTGGGAGTCGACCTCTTTTTGGCGCACAACACGCCGAGGAGGACCCGAGGCAATCGTGGGAGTCGTCCTCACACCGCACAACATGCCGAGGAGGACCCAAGGCAATCGTGGGAATCGACAGGGCGGGCGCGCGCCGCTCAGTGGGGCCGGGTGCGCGCCTGCGTAGGGGCTCGGGCGAACTGCCATTGAGGAGGGGCAGCGGCTGTGCGCGCGCTGCCGCAGCAGGTCCCAGGCATTGTCCAGTTCAAGCTGCACCCTCTTCAATCGCGAGAGGTACTGTACCCGCAACCGTATGCACCCACAGTTGCACCCTCTTGAATCGCGAGAGGCACTGTACCCGCAACCGTATGCACCCACAGCTGCACCCTGTTCAATTGGGAGAGGCACTGCACCCGCAACCGCGTGCTGCTCAAAGTCAGACGGCTGCCGTACACGCAACTGTCCCGTTCGGGACTCAGGACTGCTGCAAGTCCGGAGGAGGCACCTGCACCTAAGGTACCGTATTACTGTTATAATATACATTCTTCTAGCAAACTATTCTTACATGATATTTGTGCATTTTCAGGAGGCATGTATGTATTGTGCTGCAACTGAAGAGGCACAAAGTTGTCATTACAACAACTGTGATAACTTTAGATGTTACAACTGTGTAATAACTCAGTTAATGCACACAGACCGTAGTCCTTGTTGTATAGTAGAAATAGTGATTGAATCAGAGACTGAATCAGAGACTGAATTAAATAGTGATTCAGATAGTAGCAGGGATTACTCTACTTACTCTGATTATGATAGGGATTACATCAGAAACCTTTTGCCTGATAATTATTATCGTTTTGATTAATACAGGTGCAGAAGTTATGGCATGACCGGTGGAATTGCAAAGGAGAGGTTCTTACTCTCACTTGTCCACCATCTCCTGTTGAAAATAATGAAGTGCATTACACAGGAAAGGATGAGGAAAGGATGGTTACCATTTATTATTTACTATTCTTTTGGAATGGATCAGAAGCATCGGCTTTGCAGGACAAAGAGGGACGTTTCTTTCATTAGGGATTGGGTAGAGGAAAGAATAATGTGGGCAGTTGGTGAAAGGGTAAATGTTTTGTGTGAATATGGTCTTGTTGAAGTCCCATATGATATTGCACAGCTGAGTGATACTCCAGTTCATATTCCCGAAGGCCAACAGGAAGTTGATCATCATTTGTGTATCATTCCCAGATGGCATTCCTCATTCTGGATGAGTGTCGATGATGACTATTTCAAAGACCCTGATTCTTGGTTATATAATTTGCATGATAACTTTTACCATCATTACGGGAGGAATTTGCACACTGCAATTCACGTACATGACAGATACTAGGGTGCTGTGACATCCGGCGCACATGGTGCTCTGAGGTAAGCGCGGGTGCCATACCTCCCCCCCGCCTTTGCGACTGAGGGATCACCATGCCTCAGGCGCAAGCGAGCGCTGTGCGCACCTGGAAAATATGGTTGTAGCGTCTTAACACGGCTTCGGTCAGGAGCAGCCCGAGAGGCCACACCACCACATAGTCCAGGCTCATGCCGCCCCATCTGCTTCACCTCCCCGGCCTTCCCTCTCCTTTTCACATTTCATCTTCCTGCCTCGGGTACCGGAACGGGAGCACAACCCCCCTCACTCACGGTGAAGAGCAAGGGGTGGGACAGAGTAGCCTCCCCATGCAGGCAGCGGAGGGCGCCACGTGTGCGCGCACCCATCGTAGTGAGGCAGCTTAAGCTTGGCGAGAACGGCATCTGCATTGGCATCGCACTCTTCTCCAGCCCGCAGAACGTCGAGCCGCAGCTTTATGTTGCTGAACATTGGATCGTCCGCCTGCGCATCCAAGGGTCAAAGGGTGAAGAAGAAAGTAAAGCTCGAAAAGCATGGACCGGCCGCGCAAGCACGTGGTGCATCGCGGTGCCCCGCCTGCAGCGGGCGGTCTGGGGAACTCACCGCAGTGCTTCGGAGGGAGGCTTGTTGAAAATGTACTCGCAAATCGTTCTCAGAGCTTCCCCCGGTGCGAGGAGGCATCTTACACAGCCCCTTCGCCTCCTCCAAAAACGTCTGAAATCGCTCCCCACCTCCCGGAGCAGTCACGCCCCTTCCTCGGTGCCGGCCCCAGTGCGCAGCGCCGGCGTGCACTGCTCCCGGCCGGCACCATCTGCGGGCCGGCCGGCACCATCTGCGCCTCTTGCCCGGCTTGTGTGCCGAAGATTTCCACAGCTCGGCAAGAAGCGAGCCCTTACATCTCACAGTGGAAAGCATGCGGTCAGCACACAGGAGCTGGCCACCGACCTGGAAAAAGTCGCCCTTGTTCATGAGAAAATAGTCCTTCAGAGCCTGCAAGTGCTGCACCAGGCTGCCTTGCACCACCACCAGCTGGAGCGCACCCCTCCCCGCACCCTCCAGCTGAGAACTGCCGCCAACACTCGACGAGAAGTCTACTAGGAGTTAACAGTGATCGCGGTGCCCATCCGCAACCTTCATCACAAGTGGCATGCCAGATGGCATACCTGCCATAGGTGTTTGGCCACCATAGAGCGGATGTCCTCCACGGCATGCTCGAAGGATAGACGGTGGTACTCCTGCGCCGCCTGCGTTGTCCAAGCAGGAGAGAGAGAGAGAGGCTATACTAAAGAATACAGCATAGCAATCCTCCAATCTGACTCGTATACAGCCACCTTCTTACAACGTGCCTTTACACTACGACCTCCTTAGGGGCCTCGAGTCTCAGGGACCCCCACATCGTGGCGCGGGAACGTCCCCTGGCTCGAGAGACTGGGGGCAGGCCTCGATGCGATGCGGTTCGAAGTATAGTGCGGCTTTCACACAACATGCCACATTCGCGTCCATGAAGCAGACAGGTGGCAGCTTCACGGCACCTGGAGCCTGGCCAAGCTGGTGGCTGCAGGGCGCATATCCTCCTCCGGCAACAGCTTCCTGTGCTTGTCCCCATAAACGAAGGTAGCGCTCGGATGCCTCAGGACCTGCACCCTTGCCACCAGGTCTCTCCGGCCGTCAAGTCTCC
>LGRX02035849.1:7374-27994 GCA_001247695.2 Cymbomonas tetramitiformis
GAAAAATGCGGAAAAAGCTGGGCTGGAAAAAAACATTAAGAAAATGTACCCAAATAAGGAAACGGAGGCTGGCTTCCCGTTTTCTTAACTTGCCGAATATTGAGATATTTTCACGATTTTAGGGGGGATTTGGGGGAATATGGGGAAATTTTAAGAAAAAAGCTGGCTGACGCTCGAAATGCATTTCCTTTTCGTTAGTAATTTCGGTAAGAGGCTGACGCTGGCAGGGGGGGGTCAGAAAAATACGGAAAAAGCTAGGCTGGCTCCAAATTCCTGTTTCCTTAAAGGTGCGGTATTACTGTATCCAGCAAGCTGGCTACGGTGCATTTCTTGGCAGTCTTGGCACGAGCTGCAGGCTGCGCGGGTGCTACTGCCGTTGGCACTTGTGAGGGATCTTGCTCTTTTGGCCGGAAGTTACTCTGCCAAGCGCTCCTCGCCCAACGCTTGGGCTTTTCGCACCTTAGCGTACCTACAGTTCAACCCACGCACGCCTACCAGGCTCAATGTCCACCAGGATTTCTATCCGGCCGATACATAACAAAGTTGTTATGGATGCCCGCAGCAACGATAGACCGGAAGCCGCACAGCCGTTCGATGCCGAGGCGTGATAAAAAAAAGACTCGCCCTTGTTCCACCGGTCCACATTCTTGAAGTCAAAGTTCTCGTAGCGAGGGTCAAGGAACGTCGCCACACAGAATCTTCTAACTTGCACTCCATCAAGTTGTTAAAATATCTTCTGCACACTACTTCTTGATACAATTGCTCTCGAGCTTTGATCACCGCCTCGTTCGAAATCTATCGGACGGCCTTTTCGAACTTCACAGGAGTGGTCTTCATCAGCTTGTTCGCCGATGACCCAGCCAATGGCAGGACCAAGTTAGACGTGCAGTAGTCCGTAGCTACCCTGCAACAAGTTGATGCATTCCGTTGTGAGGTTGAGGATGTAGACAGACTCGTTCACGATGTCCCACTGAATGTCCTCCAAGTTGTGGTCCGTGTACACGCTTCCATCGGGGTTCGCTGCTGCGTTCGCTGCCTTACGCGGGTGATCAACGTCGTACATGCGAAATGCATCTTGCGTCATTCACAAAGCAGTTGAGCACACGTATGCACGGACCGGAGATTTCGTATTTACATAAATAATACCGTGTACCCGACGGTACGGTATTATTATTATTCCACGGCATTCTCATTATTCACTTTCGTAGGAGCTGCTTGAGTAAGTACACGCACATGTTGCACACGGAACCAAGCAGACTGCTTGAATGCACCGCTCCATCCCCGCACGGGATGTCGTTGCGGGTGTCGTTGTCCTTAGGAGGACGTGTCTGCACCAGGTCGTTCTTCTCTTGGGAGGAGTGCAACAGTAGCTTGACATTGACGATATTGTGGCTGAAGTGCGCCGCCATGCCCCGCAGTTCCTTCACGCCGTGGCTTTTTGAGGTACACGAGCACGCACAACGCCAGAATATGGCAATTGCACTCGTGTCCATCAAATTCATCCCAACCCGAAACGATATTCGAGGCAGAATCGGAGGCGGTACCGTGCACAAAGCCTGTGACGGTGTCGCTCTTGTCATCGTAGACGCCCATCAAGCCCAAGACAGCGCACGCTTTCTTAGTCGCCGTCAAGATCTCGGGGCCTGTGTAGCGCACATCTGAAAACGGTATGGCACTTAGCAGTCTCTCTTGAAGCCTGAAGTCCTTATAAAACCAGTAAGCCACGATGCCGAAGATGGAGATTCCCCCTTCAGACCGTATGCCTCCCGCGATGCTGACAAGGACACAGTCCGCCAGAACAGCCGCGATTCTCAGCGTGAGTGCGGATACGGGCTTCTGCGGACAGATCCAATATCTTTTGGGTGACCAGTTTGTAGGAAGGTGGGATGTAAGCGCCTTGGAAGATGTACTCGAAAATATCTCGGAGCTCGGTGTCAGTTTCGCATATCTTTAACGGCCCGCGTACACATATTAGAAGTGAATAAGTTGCGAACAACATATCATACATCCGAAGAATTCATATATCGTCGATAATAACGTTAGAAGACACGCAATACGCGTAAGTACAACGAATAGGGCATATATGTGCGTACCTGCGCCTCCGCACAATCCAGAGAGTGAACATCTTATGCAGCTCGTCCGTCACGTCTCTCGATGGAGACTTGCGGCAGCATGGCCTCGATAGTGCCTGCGGAGGTCTCCGAATTCCCCCCTCCAGTTGCAGAGGTTAGGCTGTCAACGTTCTCACCAGCGGCTTTCTTTTCGGCGATGCACATTATTTTGCAGTAGGCGTCCTGGGGGACGTGCGAAACGTGACTGCCTAAATTGCTGGTGTTCCCACAGTATGGGATGGCCGTCGAATTAGGTCCACACAGCTTGCAGACAACTTGAAGGACGCGAACTCCATCGGCGAACTCCTTCCTTAACAACCCAGAAATAATCCCAAACAAGAGCTCTGCGCTTGGTCTTTCCGTTTTTCGCATCTTCAAGGTTCCCCTCTCCCGAATCTCCTGCAAAAGTAAGCAACCCAAACTCATGGCATTGCCATATGCCAGCGCAACACTTGGAAGGCTATTTTGCATGGAAGGGACGGAGGGAGAGCAAGCATGATGAGCCACGCATTTGAGAAGTGACGGTGCGTAACCTGCAACAGTAGCGTCCGTATCTTCTTCATCCTCGTCGGGGCCACCCTCCAAGCGTTTTCGTTTACTCGCAACTGCGAGGGCTTCAGCTGCTTCAGCTTCTTGGGTTTTCTGCTTAAAAAAACCCTCGATATCAGCTTCTGAGCCAGGTAAGTTCTCAACTGGTTCCCAGGTGTCGTGCTGAGTGTCAAAGCCGTCCCAAGCGATCAAGTAGTGATCGACTCCGTAGCACTGTGAGCCCTGATTTCCTTGTATGACCTGGTAATCGTTTTCATCACTGCCAGCAGGGGTTCTCGTGCGTTCTAGCGCACAATACTTGGCACCAATATTGCTAACAGCAATATTGGTGCACCCTCAAACGCACAACCTCTGATGTAAGCTATGCGCAAAACGCGTGCTGCACATCATGGGTTTGGGTAAACCGCAAACCCAAACCCAAACATGCCAAACAGCAAAGGGCTTCCCGTGAGTTCCAGCGCACGTGACTTTGCAAAATCATTAGTAAGATATATATATTTTAGTTGCCAAAGGCCCAAGGCCTCAAAAGCCTTGTGCACGAAGCCATCAATTTATCTCTTTGGCAGATTTATTGGGTTGGTGTTCGAGTTTACCCAAACCCAATACATGGCAAACTGAAAAGTTATTCCCGTGCGTTATAGCGCGCGAAACTATGCACAAATATTTACAAGACATATATATTTAAGTTCTCAGAAGCTCAAGGCCTGAGATAACTTGTTGGCAAAACCATCAATTTATTTCTTTGGCAGATCTATTTGGCTTGGGTTCGCGGAATGTTTCCAAACCCAATACATGCTAAACAGCAAACGGCTTCCCGTGCATTCTAGCGCACGTAACTGCGTAGAAATATTGCCAAGATATGCATCTTTGATATATTCGAAGCACAAGGTCTAAGAAAGTCTGTGCGCAAAATGGTTTAACTATTTCTTGACACAGATTTTAGCGTGCTATTCAAACTCATAAATCTGGGTCAAAGAAATAATATGTCAACTTCGCGCACAAGCTATCGCAAACCTTGCACTTCAGAAATGTGAAATATATACATCTGATCAATACATTTTGCAAAGTTACGTGCGCTTGAACTCACGGGAAGCCCTTCGCTGTTTGGCATGTTCGGGTTTGGGTTTCAAACCCAAAAGGCATCATGCCAGCACGCGGCCATCTTTAATATACTCAACGGCTTGCCATATGCTCTTGAGGGTGCACTGATATTGCTATGAACAATATCACTGCCAAGTTTCGTGAGAAGATTATTCTCACGAAAACCCCTAGTCTGCAAAGCCGCAAGTGGTTGAAACCATCTCACACCGCACCAACTTAGCTTGCAGTCGCGACTGAATGCTAAGCTGATGCGGTTGCGGATGGGGCCATTCGATAGCTCAAACGAAAGGTATTCACCTAATGAATACAAACGCTTTAGAATCGAATGGTGGAAAAAATTATGCTTCATGCTACATGTAATAAATTGTTTACAAGAAGGGGGTGTGCCATACGCAAAATATTGCACACGCTGAACCTCCGCGGTGGACATGAGCGGTGGACACCTATAGTAGTGATAGTTCATAATTGATAGTACAAACGATAGATGGCATGTGACATATAATATATTCCCCAGAAATGGGCAGAATTTCTATTCCCCATTTTGCACTTTTCTATTCCCCAATAAATAGGCTACCTGTGTCATATGGACGATGGGCCTGCGTCCGTTTCACCAACCCCTTACCTTCTGCGACCAGAACCACGTCCGTGTGATTGCTCTTTCTGCGCTTTGTACCTCGGGATCGACCGATAGTGGCAATCACTATTAGTTGGAAATAGTTGAAAAAAGTTGGACAAATTAGTCACGGAGGCTGGCACGGGCCATCTTATTCTTATTACGTATATGCGTCGAAGTTCGAATTCTGGATCCTCATGGATCGAGCCTTTCGAACCATGCCAATGACCCCTTTCTGTTCTGACTCATTGGAGAGGCTATAGGCGGGCGAATGAAACCATGACCCTATGTAACCAAAGGATCGATTCCTGCCGATATTCAAATATTCCGATATGTTACCCAGAATGTATACTAGCTAATAGTAATAAGTGCTGACATGGCATCAGTCAATATTGATATTACGTATCTAAAGAGGTATCAGTTGATATTGATATTCCGATAACGGAAAAAAATGGTATCGACTAATAGGAATATTGCCGATATATCGATATATCGGTATTATCAGAGCTATCGATACCCTGCCTTGGTCCATCTCGAGCATGGTTACTACTAGAACTTCATCGAGCAGGCCGGCCAAGCGGTGTAATCTGGCGACTTGATGACATGCTGGCAGATATATCAGTATGAACGAATAGGCTGAATATCTTTCTCAAGGCATTTTTCTCCGAATGTAAATAGTTAAGGTAAGGTACCCGTTAAGTGGCAATACAGGTTTAGGGTTCGGGACCGATGATGGCCATACACGCACACTACTATAGGAAGTGATAGGTGACAGATTTTGGAGGTCACGGCGGTGCTACTTCTAGGACACCACCTAGGGTGGTGAGCGACCTATCGGAACTGAACCAATAAACAAACACCTACTTGGCTTCGGTGGAAACGGAATGCTACCTCAGGGAAAGGCCTGTCCATACGTGGCAGGGCGCTTCCCAAAACGCAGACTACAACACAACAGCCGTGGTCACTCGTGCGCTTTACTGCAGAGTTCTATAATACATTGCTAAAACCCTAAGCTAGCCCATCTTGGGACTCCGCTGCGCATACAGCAAATAAACATGAATTCACTGTGCAGGACCGGCATGATTAACATTCTAGCCACTAGCTAGGAGGTTGCGGCAAGCCCGCAGAAGTGCAACAGGTTTGCCAATCAAGGGCAAGCTACAGTACCGTGGCAGAATCATTCGTGGCGGAGTAAATGGAGGAATTCCGTCCCGGTGTCAAGATTGTCGATTGCAGCCTCGTCTTTGGACGATCCTGGAGAATAAGGCGGAGAGGGAGGGACGTAATCGGGATCCTGATCCGCAATCGGCACCGGCACCACCCGCTGGAACAGGAATCCCTGCCGTGCCTAGTGCCTCCGTCGTGCCCGTCCCGGCGGGATGGCAGCCGGCCGAGAGTCAACTCTATCCGTCGGTGCCGGTGTGTCGTCAGAAGTGTCGATTGAAGTTGACGTTGGAGACAAACGCGAGTCCATCGTAGCCTACAGTAAGTACTCGGTAATAAGAAAACCCGCCAATAAGAAAGTAGCCAGCTTTGCTGGGGAGGGGGGGCGATTTGGTGAATATTGCTGGCTGGCTTTTTTGAGCTATGAAATATGGGGGTGGTAAGAAATGTGGGCGCTGGCGCCGTATTTCTTATTGGTGCGCCGCAGGCGGATTTTTTTAGAATGTCGCATTTTCACGGGTTTATCACTGAAATTTTAAGAAAATTGCTGGCTGATTGAAACAAAATGACCCACTATTCTTAGCGATTTTCACAGGACGCTGGCGCTGGCGGGGGGGTACCCAAGTTGGCGAATATTGCTGGCTGGCCCCAAATCTCCGGTTTTCTTAACACTGGGTATTTACTGTATTCGGGGTGTGAGGACTGAACCAGTCTCACAGGTATGTAAGCAAACACTAACAGGTAATATGATGCCATGCTCATAGGATGTACAGACAGTACAGGGGTATTATCGAAATCGGATCTTTTTAATTACTCTTTTGGTCAAGTTGCCTAACAGCCACAGAGGTGGCTGCAATGTACGACAAATTTAAACTCAACCCCGAGAGCTTGCACAGCTCTCTACTTAAGGTAACTCGTCCGTACCGTGCCACTTCATGTGTTCAGTCATTTGCTGACTGCAACAGCCAATCAGCTGGGATCTGTCGTCAATACTCAAATGTTTCTGACTGTCGCCTCCCAAGTCTCTCATTTGAATACTCGCAGATCTGCTGATGTGACTGTATAACTGAGATCCTCCTCGATTCCCTCCAATTATGTTCGACTGATCGAATCCTATTATTCAAATGTCACATTTGAGTCAGTCATTTCTGTCGGTCGCCTTTGTCAATTCTGCCAGGCACCTCTGTCATTCGGTCATGCTGGTGACTGTCATCATTTCCGGTTGGCCGGACTGTCATCGTTTCTGTCACTCGTCATTCTGACACGTCTGTCTCTCGTACTGACTCGTGATGTACCCTAGTACATAGCCAGTGAGCCAGCAGAACTACCACCGACTGGCGGAGCCGCGTGTCCGTCAATATTAACACTACCGACCGCCGCAACGGGTAGCGGAGCGGCGGAGGGTGGCGTAAACACAAAAGAAAATGCGCAAACGAGTAATGCAATTGCCGAAGAGCGGCCAAACCCCATAGGCGGCTTGCCGCATTCCTGCGCGCAGGCACACAAGCGGGCGACATCGTCAGCGATTCCCCGCCGCCAACGGACGCTTCCTCGTCGGTGTGCAGTAGCGCAGCCCGCATCGTCGCCGTTGATCACATCGTCACGCACGTCGTCCGCCTCGACATGCATGTGGTTGAGGGAAAATTGGTGCCCCTCGCTTGTGATCGAGAACCCGCCCATTTGTGCGATCCTGTCCGCGAAACACATGTCGGGCTCGTGTGCATGTAGGGGATCCACGGGCCGTGGCGTGTCCTCGTCCGACACCACCGACTGCGTGGAGCCGTCACGCGTGACTGCCGCCGGCGGTGGCGCCGGCGGTGCGTCCTCGTGCAGACGCGTAGAGGTGAAAGACGCCACACCTCCCGCCATCACATCGCATCACCAATCGAGAAGCCCCCCTATATGTGGGGGACAGGCTGACAGAAGGGTACGTACTCACGCACGAATCCCGGCGCGTCCTCCCGTGCGACCCCGAAAGAAAATTCCGAGACATCGTCGACCATCTTCGGCTTGCCCCCCGCCAGCATGCAGAGTGCATCACACCGTACATCGTTCTTCTCCTCGACCGCCACCTGACACTTCTCCGCGAGCAGGTCGTTCTCGATGTCGTCGAGGGAGAGGTTGCCGAAGTGGTCGCTCGTGGCGCCTTTTGCGCCGTTGGGGCATTCACGGTGCCAGTGGCGCACGTCGTGCTTCCTGCATCCAACGTTGGCACATAAATGAATCAAAGCACCCGAGCCTTTGTGAAAGGTAACTCGTTTCTGCATGCGTGCTGTTTGCGACCAGTTGTCCCCGGCAGGAAGGTCCTTGGCCGCAAACCGCCGACGCCAGGAGCCCCCGCCACCGTGGCCGATCTTCCCCTTGTCGGCCCGTGGCGTGAAGCCCGTTGCGTTCATCTTGTCCGTGCGTGTCTTGAGCTGCTTCTTGACGTTGCGAGAATGATCGTCGCGAGGTCAGCGAGCTGGGCACGGCTGTCCTCGTCCGTCATAACAGCTGCGGAGAAAGCCAAGTGCGTGCCGGTCTGGACGTGTCGGGCGTATCATACGCTTACCCATGTTGAATGGTCATGATGTCGACCGCGGTATACGCTGCTGGTGGATGAAACGCCTGTACACCACCGGCGCGTAGAATGTGGAGTCCAGGGCGGTGATGAATTGCGCCTTCACCTCGTCGTCGTCCAGCGTGTTCTTCCTCCTTGCAGATTTCAAAGCGGCGTTGAAGTCCGCAATCGAGTCGGAGGGATCGGTGTTGGCCTTGAAGCGCACATGGCACTCCGACACTGAGAGAAACAGCGCGATAGCGTTATTTCCATAGTATGATGCCCGCGGCGACTATATTTGCGATTACTATAGGAAAAAAGGTTATCGAGGAATAGATAACTCCAAAATGGGGAATAGAAATTTCGATCTGTTTTTGGGGAATAGATTATATGTCACATGTAACCATGCTTAATTCAATCGAGCGCCAAAAAAATTTACAAGCAGTTTGACTAGCACACTCCCCAACACTTCACAGCCATGGAGGACCAGGAGGAGGAAAATTTGCAGTTCACTAGCCCCGGGAAGGATGGACGAGAAGTTTATGAGGAATCCGATCCCGAGAATGAAATTGATGAACTCCCTACGCGCAAGCGGACACGGACGCACGAGCGTAAAGAGTGGGTGGCCTTGCTAAGTGCTTCATCTTGGGATAGCTGTATCCAAAAGATTACAGCGGTGTGTTCTGAAGGCTTCTCCAAGGCGGACACACCTCACATAGCTAAGAGAACGGGCAATATTACACACAAGTTTAAGTGCTCGTTGTACAAGTCCAGCGGTTGTCCAGCGTTTTTCAAACTCATGCAAACCTCGAACGACTGTTGTGACTTGTTCCAGAGACAGTGGAGAACACGATCACGCGGGATTCTTCAACAAAGGCTTGAACCCTCGAGTAAAAACCTATTTGGACACGCACTTGAAGATGGGCAAGGGGCCAAAGTCCGTGTTCCTAGAAATGAAGGACGACCTCAGCCACCCGACAGTACCGGCTTACGCAACAATCTGCAATTATGCCTACAACAATAAGTACCGAATTTGGGAAACTGAAGATATTAAAACCTACGGTAACTATATGCACGAGTGCGTGACAGCTAACTTGTTCGCCATCCCCATCACGGACCTCGACACCCCCGGGGTGTTGTGCATGTTTGACGGCCAAGTTCTTCTTCAAGACGGAAGCTACGCCGTTGTTCCTGCGTACAAGGATAACTCACGCAACAACTTACCTCCCTTGATTTTCCAAGCAACTTCTTGCTTGGAAATCATGGTAGCTTGGCGGCATGACAAGTGGAGGGAGGACCCAGCCGTTTGTGAACGGCGCCTACAGCAAGAATTTGAAAAACTCTTGGCGTCAGACGGTTGTTCCCACTTCCTGGAGCTCGCGTCCAATCTTTTGGCATGTCACGGGTGGAGTACCAAAAAGTCGCATTTCTACAAGGGCAAGCTAAACCTTCGGGCGCTTTTACGCAACTACCAGCAACTTGTTGAGGACTACCAACTTCAACAAAAACGAAAACGCTGGACCGTGATCTACACCACTTGGGAACTACTTCAAGTTTTGTCCACTAGCGACCACCGCTCTCGGGACGACACCTACAAGACCAACTGGAACGGCTTTCCCGTTGAGTTCGGCGGTACTTGCTGGTTGGATAAACGTTTCAGAATGGGCTACATGGCCTTGAAGTCCCACGAGGACGCCTTCGCCTCTGAGCTCGTGGACTTTCTCGTCCTTCGGGCGATACGCATTTCCTTTGGCGTTTTGTGGCAACCCAAGCTTCACACGCTTGACCACTTTCTAGCGTTTTACAATGCAAACTTGTCCCTACCCAAAACCGCTCAGGTCGTCTTCAATCACCTAGAGCGGGGAGACCGTGTTGACGAAACCATTAACGACGAAATCATAATGGTGGAGGACGTCAAACAAGGCATATGTTGGGCACACTGCAAGATGAAACTCAACGAAAAGTCTAGCATGTTTAACGACGCTAATAACGTCGAGAGCTTCAAGACCGGTGTTGCCGGTGTTCACCGTATCACGCTCACTTCTGTGCGCACCGAAGCCTTCAAGTTGTTGATGTTGTCCTTCGAGGAGGAGGAGGAGTACATATGCTCGTGGTTCGTGGACTTTTGGTGGGGCCAATGGAGTGGTTGGGTGCTAGGGACGATGCCTCCTGGCAAACCTTCCACGCAAAATAGCCCCGAGTCCAACAATCGGTGGGCAAAGGCAGCTTTGTGCAACGGCAAACAGCTACAACTGGCTCGGTTTCATAAAAGTGCTATGAAATATGTTCGCAACGAAACTATTTTCGAGCGCGAACATCCTTTGCCTACTGGTCCAATTGTGCGACACGATATGTGGCGGGAGGCCCTACTCATGGTGGAAAGCAACGTCATGGAACTTATGACCAAGGCGACCCGCTTACCCCACCTACCTGACGAGGAGACCATGGTGTTCGTGTTGCCTACAATGAAGACCTTCAACAGTCTGAAATCGGTCACCATCGCGGACAAACGGAAAGAAATACTTGTTATGGCCGCTGAGTTCCTATCACTTATCCGTGATCCCGTGAACCCCCCCGCCAATGTGACGACGTTCAACGAGTTCGTCTCCCTATATGCCTCCTTCGTGCTTGTGCAGGCTTCAACAGCCCCGACTGATTATGTGCACTACACGTGCAACTGCCCTGAGTTCTACGAAAGTGGTGTGTGCGCGGACGTGGTGGCAGTGGGGTTATTCAAAGGAAAGTTCAAAGCACCTTTGGAAAAACAGCTCGACTTGATCGGTCGGATTCCCAGAGCTGGCCGAACAATGAAACCTACTTCTGCACTTCGGCGCCAACCCCTTGGCAAGATCACCGGCAAGTTGAAGAGGCTAGCGGGGAAAAAAGCAAGTGACGCTATTGAGGAGGACGCAATGGACCGTGAGGTCATGAGCTCCCAAACCGTCTCGCACTCCTTGAAGTGCGAGATATGCATTAAGGCGACTTATGCAAGCAAAATGCTAGTGTGCGATGGTTGTGACAAGGGGTACCACATGCATTGTATGATTCCTCCTCTCACACGAGTTCCAGATGGCTTGTTCATGTGCACAGTTTGCTTGTACCCGTAGACACATGCAAACATATAATTAATAGCGAATGAACATGTATTAACATACATATATTACAAAGTGTTCTATTGCTAGCTTGTGTTCATAAAATTGCATTGTGCTTCTTTCACAACAACTCGAAAGAGACCGTCAAAAAGTCTTGAGGTCCTTGGCGTCCAGAGCGTAAAGATGGCTTCTCCAAACCACGACATAGGTTTTGGCATAGCCGCACGCACTTGCTACACACGTGAAAATACTTGTATTTTTCAACAAGCCCGTTATAGTTCCGAATTCCCTTGTACTCAGTGTTCACGCCTAAATACGTCTCGCGGAAAACGAGTCGCATGCTTGCGATCTCGTTGCACCACACCCAATAATTTTCCAACTTGCTTTGCCTTTCGGGACGGGGTCCAAGCATCGATAAAATACGCCAAGGCGATGCGAATTCTTCCACTTGATCCTCTTCCCCGTATTCCTTCATTTTCACAAGTGCCTTATGCACTTGGCATCGCTCCGAAACGCGCGTCAAACATTGGTACGCGTGTGGATCTTGTAGAGGCGGGTACGGGCCGTCGCCCAACCCAAGCCAATATGTCCCAGCTTCTATAAGATGTTCTTCGTCCTTTTTCGCTCTACGAATGTTGCAAGGGGTGCACTCCACGGTTGCGGCCATTTTTTTGTTGCGTTTAATATGATAAATTAGCTCAAGTTGTTACGGTAAATTTACAAGACGGGTACGGTATTTTCTCTAAGTATTATCAGATGTGTTCCCAAAGTGACCAAAAACCGTTCGATTCCGAATCGAACGGTTTTTTGTCACTTTGGTAACACATCTGATAATACTTAGAGAAAATATTGTATGGTATTTTCGCTTAGTATTATCAGATGTGTTCCCAAAGTGACCAAAAACCGTTAGATTCCGAATCTAACGGTTTTTGGTCACTTTGGGAACACATCTGATAATACCTAGAGAAAATACCGTACAAGTCTTTTCAGTATAGAGTATTATCTTGAGCCCGAAATTCACGGCCGTGAATATCTGATTCACGGCCGTGAATCGCGGCTGCACTGCGTTCGGAAAGGCCTAAACCATACGGTGCATGGGGTTCGGGAGGGGCTACGTACGTTTATGTGAGTGCTGATGTGGGCTTGGTGACAACACCTGAACACGCGCTATGACCGACGACCTGTGAATTTGTTCGGCATTTTCTCGAAGTATTTTGCGACGTGTTCCCAAAGTGACCAAAAACCGTTCGATTCCGAATCTAACGGTTTTTGGTCACTTTGGGAACACATCTGATAATACTTCGAGAAAATACCATACAGGTCCCTCCCCTCCCGAACGCCCTGCACCCGCGATTCACGGCCGTGAATCTGAATCTATTCACGGCCGTGAATTCCGGGCTAGTGTAGCGACTTCCTCGTTTAGTAAACCTACCAAAGCCTAATACCTAACCCGATCTTTAAACAAATATGGCTTCGAATCAAGCTTCACGTTGCGAATGTGGCCAATTAAACAAGATGGGAAAGCTTATTGAATGTAGACAAGATCCCTCGACTATGGACCACGCGGGCAAACCATGCACACGATCTAAAAGAGGCAAGGGCGAGTTGAGATGCGCAAAATGCAGCGGTCAACAAAAAAAGAAAGAGCCTGCCGTCAAGGAAACATTTTTGGACGACTTTGACCGTACGCGAGCTATAGGTTTCGCTAACACCTTCGTGGTGTCTTTACCAGACGAGTCGCGAGAACATCTGGAAAGGCGGTATTCGTGTATGTGGAGGGAGGCCGTGAACAAGGTCCCGGACTGGAAAAATCTTCCTCCTGGGGTGGTAACCCTCACTGGAGGAAAGCTGGAGGTGTTTCACGAGTCCGCGAAACACGGGGGGGGGAAAGTGCAGACCGACTTCTACGAGCAATATCTCACGGACGAAGATCGAAAGCACTTGAACGTCTTCGTACACGAGTTGGAAACGAAGGTTATGGAAAATCTTCGTAAGGAGTACACAATCGAGAATCAAGCATTCTTAATCAACGACAATCTCGTTCGGGAGATTCAGGGGGCGCCTAATACGGTCCTCTCCACCCTTACCGGGTGGCAACCTTGGCACTTGGACCAGCCACTTAACCAACCTCTCACCGAACGCCCTCATCACTTGGCCATTGTGGCCTACCTTGGCCCATCATCCCCAACAAGGTTGTGTTGTGCACCAACACCGTCCTTCGACGCGTCGGTTGAGCTCCTAGGCCAATCGACGCAAGAGAGGTTGCAACTCAACTGCGATGTCCAATTCCACGAGCAGCGAGCCCTCATGCTCTCGAAGGAAACCCTCGACGCGTATGCGACGAACGTTGGGGGAAAGGATAAAGTGGGATTGGGCGACTGCGCGGTGGTGGGAGGGGTACACCAAGGGGTGACCAACGCGGATGGCACGCCCCGGGTGGTGTTCTCCGCCAACTTGGCGTTGAAGGGCGTGGCGTCCTACGACCCTGATGTTCAGCTGAACCCCGTGAACTCGGCCTTACATTGGGGTTATCTCGACTTCGTTACGAAGGAGTTCGTGAAGTACTTTCTAGCGGGCACAGACCTCACCAACACGGTGGACGAGGAGCATAAGAAAGTCCTGAAGGTTTTGGCACGCGATGTTGAGAAAGCCTTAGACAAAGCCGCGAAGGGACCCGTAGGGAAGGCACAAGCCAAGCGAATGCGTACATAATAGGCTTACAAAATGCTTTACTTTCAAGACGTGTATGCCATGCTTGGACACTAGCTCAATAGGTGAATAAACATGAACATTTACAAGTCTATGCATATTATTACTTGTTTTTGCAAACGAATATTATTTGTTTTACTTGCTCGTTATCGTTACTAGTCTGTGCTAATTCGTTATATTCTATATTAGCTCGAACTCGACGTTCAAACGTTCATAAATATTCAAACTTGCATTGCGCTCGTGCCTCTCGAGAGGCTGCACCATCCCTTGACATGTTTTAGCGCACTTAGCGCACAACTTGTACGACACAAGGGAGGTGAAGATATCTGTCGATTTTATTTTCCCATCCTCGGCGTTTCCATGGTCGTGGAAAACGATGCGAGTGGTTGCGCTCTCCTCGCACCATACCCACGCACCCTGCGTGCGGTTGAGGATAGCGTAGTGGTCGAGCATTGGGAACCAATCGAAAGGAAACTCTAATGGTTGCACGCCAGCCTCTCCATACTCCACCATGCATATGAGGACCTTATGCAACTCGCACCGCTTGTTGGGGCGAGTGAGTCCATAGTGGGGATCCTTGGTAGGGTTCTCGTCTTCCCCGCGCACCACGATGTGCTTCTGCCAAAGGGCTATGCAATTGTATGGGGCGGGTAGGTAGCCTCTGCAAGATTGATAATCCTCGTCCCTATTTATTATTCGATTCATTATTTTATTTGCGGGTGAAGACTAGATTTATCGATATTTCCTTGTAGGGTTTATTACCATGAGAACGAACCATTATTATCTCTACGTATTTTCTCTAAGTATTATCAGACGTGTTCTCAAAGTGACCAAAACCCGTTGGATTCGTAATCGAACGGTTTTTGGTCACTTTGGGAACACATCTGATAATACTTAGCGAAAATACCGTACCCGTCTCTATATTTTTTGGTAAGTCTTTACTTTCAGATTCACGGGCGTGAATTTCCGATTCACGGCCGTGAATTTGAAATTCATGGCCGTGAATTTCCGATTCACGGCCGTGAATCGCGGCTGCGCTGCGTTCGGGAGGGCCTACACCGTGCACGGTGTATGGGGTTCGGGATGTTAATGTGAGTTAGGAAGTCGGCATGGTGACAACACGCGCTATTCTCTTCGACCTATCTGTCATTTTCCCTAAGTATTGTTAGACGTGTTCCCAAAGTCACCAAAAACCGTTCGATTCCGAATCGAACGGGTTTTGGTCACTTTGGGAACACATCTGATAATACTTAGCGAAAATACTGTACAGCAAACCTTCGCTAAGTATTATCAGATGTGTTCCCAAAGTGACCAAAACCCGTTGGATTCGGAATCGAACGGTTTTTGGTCACTTTGGGAACACGTCTAACAATACTTAGCGAAAAGTAAGGTTCGTTCCTACATAAAATCGAAACGAAAATATGCGTAAAGAAAAGTGTAACGATATATGCGATGCGAAAGAGCCTAGCCTACAAGACTTTCGCAAAGTACTCGCGCGTTTATTAGGACCATACGCGAAGTTAGGCGATAGCAAGCCAGAGTTTTGGCCAGAAGGTGTTAAGTATAAGGATGGGAAAACAGGCTACGACTACGGACGCGTAGACTTGACAACGATTTTCGAAGCGTATTGTGGGTATATTTTCAACGATACGTATTCGATTAACCAGGGGGGAATATCATTGGTGTTCAAAGCACTATTGATGGTTCGCCCTGTGGAGAGCGCCGCGCTTGGCACGACATGTGGTGTTGGCACATGTTGTGCCAAGCATAGTCGAGTTCTCGCATTCGACAAGTGGGTAGACAAGATAACAAGATGCGCGATATCTGAGAAGGTGTCAGAGGCTCAAGAGTTGGATGAAGTACCGGAGGAGGAGGCAACGCATGTGGAGATGCCCCAACCAGAGCTAGAGATAGAGCTTGAGCATGAGGAGTTGCAAGATGTAGAGGCAGAAGTGGCACACAAAATGCCAACAAAAAGAAAGCGAAGTGCGCTATCAACGAGGTGTGCGCGCCTTTCAAGTTATCCATTTGCAATTGATTTACCACGCAAATGTTGCAAGTCTACAAGTTTTTATCCCACTCTTAAAGGGCAATACACACCACTACTAGCTTTTTTCAAAGAAAGTTTCAAAGGCCTAAGGATATTTGATTTCTGCTGCGGACAAGCACCGCGATATGTTTACGAGAATCTTGTGGCGTTCAAGCCCAAGACAATTTTCCTGAGCGATCACAAGCCTGCAAAAGGGATAAGAAAACTTGATTTAGCAATAATAGACTGGGAACTTTTCAAACCGAAGATTGACGTAATTGTGTCGTCTTTACCTTATGCTAGAGGTTTGTGCGAACCGTTATTAGCAGCTTGCCTTAATTCAAAGGCGTCCGTGGTATGCTTGAAATTGTTGCATTCTTTCGAGCGACCAGTGGTGGGAGATAACAGAGCTGAATGTTTTAACAAGTTAGCTTTGAAGATCTTGTTACCCCCTGCGAAATACCCCGGGTATGACCGCAGCTTAGGAGACGTGGAAGCGTGGTACGTTTTTTTCAACTCAGAAGAAGCGAAAGAAATGATAGCAACAAAAGCCCAAGAGTTCCACACACATCTTTACAAGGGAATGGAAAGCAAGGGGAACGCACCTTATATGTATGATGGTGAAGCTTTTACCGTGGCCTCTTTCTTGACTAGAGGGATAATATTGTGGGAATCGCGGAGACAGGCGCAAGCGACTTCCAATTAGCGACTCGCCTAGGTTCAAAGCGTTGTGCGGAGAGCTAGAATCCGTGTTGCATGCTGAAACGTGCAAGCGCATCGAGAGGCGCGACAAAAAGGACGACCGCGATGAAGAAGAAGGCGCGGCTCCGAAGGTGGGTTGGAATCTTGGTTGGTGGTTCAACATGGGGAGAACTGCGCAACAGTGGGGATTCGCCAAGAAGAAGGACGGGACGTCTGCGTTTAGCTTGAAGCATCCTTTTTTCAAGAACAGAGGCGTATATCTAGACGACCCTCTAGTTTCGAAGAGCAACCCATATTGGAAGAAGGAGATCTTTATGCTAGCTGGGGAACTATTGAAGTGTATTGATGCGAATTACCACGGCGTCCACGGGGATTGGTGTTTGTACGTATCGTGCATGATGAGCGACATGTGCGAGGTTGGTAGGCACACAGACAAGCACGACGTGTCGCACCAATACAACATATTCCTAGGGAGGTTCGAAAATGCCGTTTACGAGGTAGAGTCGCCGTACAACGACGAAGTGAAGTGTTTTTTTGACACGCATAAAGTGTTTAAATCGGACGCAAGGTGCAAGCATAGGATCAATTCTGCAGGCTTCATAGGAGTGCGCTATTGTGTAACCTTCTACAAAATGTACGATCGTACACAGAAGAAGGAAGATCCTATATTTTGGCCGCCTACCTATATCTAAAGAACTAGTATCCGTGGGGAGAAGTTGTCTTCAAAGTATTCCGGGCTCAAGCCCTCTCCACAGTCTACCCGACAAAACTTAGTTGAACTCACTCCTGTATCCGTATTAATAGAACACCATTCACACCGAAGAGCGGCAAACTTGTTATGCGCTAAGATCATAGTAGCGCAAGCGTTGCAAAGCTTGCAAAGTGTAGTACCTTTCTGCCGGATAGTAATTTGCGAGCCCGCACAACAATAGTGCGCACTGCGATGCTCACGGCATGCAATCAAGCAAAACCAATACAAAGCTCGGGATAGGGACTGAGCGTTGAACGCACGCTTCGACATAAGCACGTTCAGGAACGGCTGCATAATGTCTTGCATTTGCCAGTTCGCGACGACGTTATTGTAATGAAATGGAGGAAACGAGCCCGTAAGCAAGTGTCGTTGGCAAGGTAGGTAGTTGAAGTTCCCTGGACTTGGAACAAGCTTGCCCCAAGGCATACCCTCCGTGTGTTCTATATACACATAATCGTTTTGAAAGTCCCAAATAGGGGTACGGTCCCTATCTTGACTTTCCCATACCTTTACCGACTCTGTATGCTTGAATCGAAAGCCACAATTCTCGACATAGGTATCAAGCCCTGTGCCTTTTAAGGCGGTTAAGTGGAAGAAAGGGTGTTCCTTTGTGCGGTGAACACGCGTGGCATGTCTAGTACAACGACGCCCGCCATTATCGCAAGAAAGGCACACCCTAGTGTACTTTTTCGGAGGCTTCCTCATGTTTGCAAAACGAAAGTGAACAGATGGGTGGGGGGAAAATTTTAACGCTTTATTAAAAATTTAAACGCAAAACTTTAGACGCATATGCATGTGTCACAAACCTATTCCCCAAAAACAGATTGAAATTTCTATTCCCCATTTTGGAGTTATCTATTCCCGAATCATTATGCTACCATTACTATACGGTGTCGCATACATATCACATGTCCGCAACTTTCCTCCGTTTCGCATTTTTAAAATTTCATCCCATACTTGATATATTCGGGAAATTGTGCAAAATATAGCCGTTGGCCACTATCAACCTTGGAGGCTATATTCTGAGACTAACGCGAAATGGTGCCAAAATATGGGTGGGCATGCACGTTGCCCAATCAACAATCTAAAGGACTACCGTTTCACTCTTTTGAGATTGTGTCTTATTTGGTTACAAATCACAGTCAAAGGCAAAAATCGACGTAAAAATAGCCATTGGAGCATACACTATCTCGCTATTTCCCCTAGTGTCGGGGTGCCACGTGCGGACGCCGAGGAGGTCCGAGGTCCCCTGAAAGGGTGGCCCAGAGTCCAACAATCTCCGAGCGATCTCCAGCATCAACCGCTTGTCATCTAGCGGGTGCGAAGTCGCGGACGCCTCGAGCCAGTCCGCAGCCGGCGAGGCGGGACAAATGATGAGCTCGAGAGTCGAAAATTTACAACCTACATACTATAGCGTTACAGCACCCACTTGCATTGTGATATGTACATCAATATGTATATCTGTATATATCATGCACATCAATTGTGATTTGCAGCTCTCTTATATTGATCGTATATGTTAGTAATCAATGGTTGGGAAGTCTTCGTGGCCCTCTCCAAGGTCGTATCAGAATCGTCGACAGGACGCGGATTTTTATCGAAGTCGATTTTCAACACCTACCACACGATCGAAATCGATCAATGATGAATTGATCACCAACATTATAGAGTCGATCGATAAGCCGCATCGTCCCATCAACCAATGCCGAACCATTATACTCTTCGTTGACCTCTTTGATATGTGCCTACGTCGGTGTGTGCGCTCTCGTGCCACGGCCCCATCCGCAACTTCCAAATGCGTATTCTTGCTCATGCTGCCAGGAACCATCCATGGCAGAATGCTCGCAAATTTTTCTTGATTACGAATTAGGGGGATGTTCAAGAGTTTGCTACAGCATGTACACCAACATACTAATAACATCCACCGACACGAAGCATAGCTGAATACGATGTCAACACAACAGTTCTGAGTTTGCCGATTAAAGCATACATTCAGCACGTGTAAGTGTGATATCTTGGCGTCCTTCTCCAAGAAAAGCCACTCAACACATACAACCTGAGAATCGTGGGCAACAGCACGGACACCAGGGCTGCTTGAATCAGTCAAACAATTTATTTTAATACCGTGGAATGTCCTCTTCATGCGCAACATCGCGAATAACACTTAGGTAGTACACAATCAGGACAAGGTGATATCTTGGTTTTATGATGTGTGTAGCTTTAACCAGTCACAGGTATTCATTTCAGTAGAGTGTGTGCAAATCACTCCACATCGTCTTCGATTTCGTGAATATGTGCACGAGCTAACTGCCGGATTTTGTGGAAAGTCAGATAAATTAAGTACAAAATATAATGTAGTTATCAGCAAAGCCGGCAGAGTCTTGATTGCCAGTCAATACATATACACAGTGGCCCAGGAATGTGGCATGTCCTCCTCAAGATTCACTACGCTAGAAACTCCCTAAGCAGCCACATTCCCAGGCATGTTGCAAGAGTATGCTGGACAAAAAATGTGAGATGTTGCATTGCATTACGGGCAGTGGCGACACTTCCCTTCTGACACCTTCTCTGCAACAGCCTTAGCTTGCCTGGGGAAGCCGGGCACTGAGACCCAATATAGTGATAAATACAACGCGGGTGCAGAACATGGGCTTCTGCGTATGCAATGAGGCGCTTGCTGACCTATCCGCTGTCTTCCCAGGTGCATGGCGCACATCGGGCGTGCGCAGAAGCGGACTCTAGCTAGACATGCCCCAGCAATGAATGACCAGGAGCAGCGGCCTCCGGCAAGCTCTCCGAACTGAAAGAAAGACTGTTTCTTCTGTCTCTTTATGCTCCAGGAGGCGTTGCCTAAATATAAATAACATCCCTTCCCAAGGACGCCTCTGAAAACGTGCACCAAATATTGTTAGGCCGGCTCGGTACTATTTGCATACCGTACCGCAGCTTCCCAAAATGATGGTGCTAAATTTACCGGTGGCCGGATCCGGCTTGGTGCAGGCGTCCACACATAGCGTCCGGCAGTCCTGCCACATGGACACGTGCCACCTCACTCTCAATCCTTCGATGATCCGTGCTGGAGCCAGACTGCGCCCAACACATTTCTAAGGTGCTAGACCTGAAAAGTGTTCGGCAACAAGCTGCATGACCAGCAGTCCAAGGCAATTCGGCGGTAAAAGACCAAATAGAATGACTGCAACGGCTGCTCCACCGTGGTCATAGTGTATGACTGCACCGGCAGCTCCACCGTGGTCTTCAGT
>LGRX02035849.1:29451-50722 GCA_001247695.2 Cymbomonas tetramitiformis
TGGTCATAGTGTATGACTGCACAAGCAGCTCCACCGTGGTCATAGTGTATGACTGCACTGGCAGCTCCACCGTGGTCTCAGCATATGTTCCAACAGACAGCTTCTATGTGGCGCGGTTTTGGACTCGTTGGTCGCAAGGCACTTCTTTTTTAAGTGGCAAGGACGTTCCAAAGTCTAACTTTGCTTCGAGGACAGGCTGGAGGAAAGAGCAAACAACCTCGAGGGCGTTTGGCGCACACGCTCCAACAGCGGCTCGCTCACACGCCGCGATGCAACCTCCCTCGCAAGCGTCCTGCACGCCATACCACATGCCATTTCATTTTCTATGAGAGGCGCTAACTCCACCAGCCAAAAGTTGGAAGGAAGCCAAAAGACACAGCTGACCACACCCTCCAGGCTCGTCCATCGTTTGCTTGGTTTGCGATCACAGAGAAATAAACGGTCGAGATTGTGACTCCGCGAGCAGCCGCACCGCTCTCACTTTGTGGGCGTCCCGAACGAGCCACAATTGCTATGCTCACCGCGTTTGCCACCGCTGTCAGACATTCTATACTTACGACACTTGCTATGCTTAGCCACGTTTGCCACCGCTGTCAGACTTTATAGACTTACGACACTTGCTATGCTTGCCGCGCCCACGTGTGCCACCTTCCACAAACTGCCCAAACTCGCCGCGCGTGTCACACTTGCTATGCTGACTGTGTTTGCCACCTTCCACAAACTGCCCAAACTCACCGCGCGTGTCATACTTGTTATGCTAACTGTGTTTCAAACCTTCCACAGACTGCCCAAACTCACCGCGCGTGTCAAACTTGCTATGCTGACTGTGTTTGATACCTTCCACAAACTGCCCAAACTCGCCGCACGTGTCAAACTTGCTATGCTAACTGTGTTTGCCACCTTCCAGAGACTGCCCAAACTCGCCGCGCGTGTCACACTTGCTATGCTTATCAAGCCCACCACCTTTTGCAGACTGTCCGGGATCGCCCTGATCGCAGCGTTTGTTGCGAGAGACTTTGTGGTGTGCGCGGATGCAGTCAAGGGAGGAAGAAGGCCGCACCTGGCGGGAGCGGAACCCTGTCGAGGCGTCGCCCTGCGTGGCGATTGCCTGCTTCTCTAAGCCTTCCACCTGTGTGCCACGCAGCGCGCTAGAGTGAGCCTCCCAAAGGCACGCACGCCCGTGGCGGTGCTATCGTTGTGGTGGCGCTTGGGGTGTGCGCTGAGGGTGTGGTGGTGCTCGAGTCCGAAGAGACGGCAACCGGGCTTGAGTCCACTCTGACGGCGGGAGGATGGAACACACCAAAGATACCGCCCGGTGCCGAGAGCAGCGTCTGCCGGTGCCGAGAGCAGCGTCTGCCAAAGCCCTCTATTTTTTTTTTTTAAGCAAGTGCGACTCCGGGCTTCGGTATTGCGTGCGTGCCCTCGGAAGCCCCGAGAGGTATGTTTGAACAAGCGCTGCTGCGTGGCAGGAGCTCCGCACCTGTGCAAATACACGGATGCTGTGATCGTTGTTGTCGTTATCGGCGATGGTCAAGCCGCGAACACTGATTCTTCTGTAGTCTTTGGGGACCATTGTGCAGAAATCGTCTTCCGTACGATCCTTCGGGACGGACGTCGCACCGTCCGTCTCCATCTTCTGGTCTACTGCCGACACTCCAGTGTGCTTTCTACATTGATCGCCTCTGTGGCAGAGAGCTCTGCGATCCCCCAAGCCCGCCCTTTACCCCCAGGCTCGAGATCGGCTCCAAACCCACGCTAGCTCGTGACCTCCAACCCTTCGCAAAATTCACACCTCCTCCGTGGCCTGCTGTCCCTCAGGCGCGTGCATGGGTCCTCGCCCTCCCAGGCTCTCTCTCTTCGTCCCTCCCCCCATCCAAGCTGGACCTTCGCCCGCTCATAGAACCCCAGCAGCTCTGCCGCGTCCATGAGACCCCGCGGTGCCTGAGGCTCGACATAGAAGCAGGGACTCCTTCAGCAAAAGTTGAAATCGGCATCTCAGCCACGCATGTTTCTGGAATCGAGGACGCGCGTGCTCAAAGGTATCGACGCGTGTTGGTCCGAACGTTGCCCCGCATGTCCATTAGAACAAATCGTAGCCCTTCCTTGCAGATTGCATGTTCGCGCGCACCTCGAGGCGATGCACGCGCGAGGCCTCGGGGAGGTGGTGGCGGGAACACTGAGAGGCGCCTACGGAAGGAGGCTCGGGCAGTCCGCGCACGGTAGACACTTATCGCGGCGCACTCCCCCTACGCGTAGTTGAGAAACGTACAAGGTTGCCGACTCGCAACTCGGGTTGAACTACAACGTGCCATCAGGTTCAGCAACTTCTGCTGGAAGTGGAAAGGATGTTTTCCAGGCGGACAACCGGCTGTGTCGGGCTATTGCAGTTACCGGCTATTGCAGCCGGACATACCCGATACTTGAATCGAAAATGGTTCCTCGTGTTGAGCACTTCGCGGGAGCTAGCGACACAAACGATCACTCGAGCCCGGCTACCTCCCTCACAAGATAATCATTTGGAGAGGGGCATCTTTGCGTCGAAGAAGCACGAACACGTGAAGAATTATCTCTGTAAGTGACTTCCGTGGCCAGTGACACGTGGCTGACCCACGCGAGAAATAGGAACGGCCTGGAGACCAATAGGAACAACGGTGGAATTGCCAGGTGGCCGCGTAGGACGACACACGGAAACCAAGAGAAAGGCAATCGAGAATACTGTGGTGCTCGCGGCCGCCGCTAAAAGATATCTTCTTTCGGCGTGAGCGGGTAGCTGCAGCCATAGGGCACTGTGGTGTCGTGTTTTAGTTCTCGGCGCGTCAGGCGCCAGCCGCATGCCCACTGTGACCCTTGACGAGGAACAAAAGATGCGGCTTCAGCGAGAAGAGTGCTGCAAGAAGAGACGAAGGGAAACCCTAAACCAGGCACGAAACTCACGCTCCTCTAGAAGTCTCCGCACGCATATCACAGGCGGTTATAGAGGGTCGAATTCGGGTCAAGAGAGAACGGCGAACGTGAACGACCGGACCCGCATAAAAGTAGGTGCAGGAAGGGTTGCTCGAGTGTTTGAGGGTCAGAGGAGGGACAGCGATCCAAGTTTCTTCTATCCACAGTTCCGGGATAAATCCATTTCATTGCCTCGTTGCACACTGGTATATTGAAAGAGGGAATGCTCAACAGCACAGGAGATCGTCGTCCGCGAATCAAGTGCACGTCCTACATGCGTGCAACCGTCCTTTACAAGGGCAGAAGAGATAGCTATGTGGATATGCCCGCAGACGCGTCCTGAATGATACGGTCATAGTAACGAAATGATGAGCGTAGTGCATACACGATATGGCACGAAACTCAGACAATGGTATTATGTGCTTGCTTGAAGCCGTGGGAAACCCCAGTGAATTCGTCATATGAGCTAGCAACAGCAACCATGTCGACAACACAAATCTCAAACTATTCAGCATAACGCAGAGAATTGCCCAGGTCATACGCGGGTGAGCAAATACCAAAGGAATCAGAGTGATGACGTCGTTGAAGCACGCTTATTGAAAGCTGCTCGCCAGTTTCAGCACTGCATCCTCGCCCGGGGTGATTGTATGAGCTGTTCACTGCTGCCGGTCCAGTACTGTGACATCCCCCATAAGTCAACTTGCTGGCATAAAAAAACGTTGACGCATCCGAAGGTCTATTTGAGTAGGACGCCAAGTCAAGGTGCACTAACTCACAAAGCAAGGTTCCGCACTCAATAAATTAGCCTGTTTGCTCTGGGATTCGAGTATGCTCTTGCTTTAAATCCCCCCAAAGGAAGCAACAACGTGAGTATAAATTTCCAAGTTGCGAGGATCGACACATCGGTGTACAAAAAGTGTTTTCTTTGACAGCCCGAGCTAACCTGATGGAGGCAGAGGTGATAAAGGGTCGTGCAAAACCTGGTAGAAACGTCTTCAGAACAGCACTCTGCGGATTAAGAATTGCGTTTGGCCTTGACAGGAAATATTGGATATTACCACTTGGAGCACAAGTATGAAGGAATTAAAAGGTCCAAGTACAAGTCAAGTAGCATGCGTAGCACACAGCCTTGCAAGTTCTGCCACACAGACAACATGAACACGCAAGCGACGAAGTGGTCAGAAGAATCGTATAAATCGAGTATCAGGTGATCAGGTCAGCAAGAGTTTACTGTATAAACTAAAGGGCCCACTACGGATGTCGAAGAGTAGTATTTATCATAACGAAATACTGTGATTTACCGATCGTAGATGAACACGAGACATACGATAGACATGACATACGATGAGACAGCAACGGAGATGCGGATAAGAGAACGCGAATGGATGCGAATGGTGAGATGAGTGTCATGTCAGTTGAACTGTTCTGAGACGTCAGTATTTCGTAAAAAATCAATGCGATACGAGGTACACCTCTTTTTGGGTATCCACTACGGTTTTCGAGCGCCCACTACGAAATTCGAGCGCGCACCCGTACCTCAGGTATCCTCAATTATTCTGAATTCTGAATTCTGCTTTTCTACTTGTTGTATCATTCTTCAGATCTCTGATCTGAGATCGGAAGACAAGCGCAAGAGGCGTAGCTGTCCCTAAAAAAAGATGGTCGCGGCCCCTAAATGAAAATCGTAAAATCAAAATGAAAATCCAAAAATGTAAATGTAAATGTAAAACATCATCGATCATGCAATTGGAATTGAATTGCATGGTGGATCGTAAAGCAAGAGGTATCGAGATATATCACAATCATCAGTGAGTGACACCTCCAAAGGCAAAGGGATGGCTTGCTGCGAGAGTATTCTATTTCTTCACTAAGTAAAACTCTAAACTGTGAAGCCGAGAACTCAGAACAGAATCCCATCAAGTTCAACGCAACGTCAAGCTGAAATTGCATCTCGCCACTCGTAAATCCAAAATTATATTTTTTTCGCGTGTCATGAATGAATGATTTGTTGGCCGAACGGTTGTTACTATGCGGAGTCTAAAAGCTTTACACTGATGGCACTGATAAAAGCCGGATGGCAGTGATAAGGATAAGCTATATTCCTTTTGCAAAGTTCGCCAAGTAAGGTTATCGTCGACATCGCTAAGCCTCAACTACACTTACACTCGGAATTTTAACCCGTCTGGTTTCTACGCGTGTACAGCGAGCGGGTTGGCTCGAAGTGGACAGCCCCGCATCCGTCTCTCGAGCCGCAGATACTAGACTGTAAAATGCCGTTCCGTAATCCTAAAGAGAGGGTCTGGAGAGCCATGTTCGACAATCTGGACGTGTTCGGGGCGGGATATTTGGACATTGGGAGGGTAAAAGATGTCCTCATCGACCTTGGTTACACGTCGACCGTCGGCAATATGATGGAGGCACTTGACGCCAACAGAGACGGTAACCTTAGCTTCGAAGAGTTTTGTACTGGCATGGCTAAGTGCGCGGAGCTGAAGATGAAGCTTGCGAGTCCCGCAAGCAAGGGGGCACTGGCAGACCTCGACGTGCCAGTGACCACTGTGCCCCTCAAATTCCCCGAGGGCGTAAGAACGGCTCTGTATACAGACAACGTCTTCGAAGTGATACGAAAAATGAATGACGCCAAAGCGCGGTCCATCCCAGTGGTAGAAACTAAATCGAAACGACTTGTGGGGATGCTCGACTGCTTCGACATCGTGTGCTTCATCGCGACAATTGCGCCCCTCGCAAAGGCCGACGGTGCGGCAATGGTGCGCAATCCCAAAGTAGGTTTTGTTATGCGTTTCCTTCCGGGCGTGTTATGCATCAGCAACCGGTGTTTGCTGCACCGCGGGTTTGCCACCTCTGCCACGACAGCTTCGTTCTGAGACCCAGGCCAAGGCGCGGCCTTGCACTCTTTCGCCGTGCATTTCAACAGGGCGAGACGACCACATTGGCTCAGTGCTCCGCCAATCCTTAATAGCGAAAGAGTCAGTGTCTCTGCTTCCAAGCGCACTGGTGGACCATGCTGGTTCTTGCATGAGACGCCGCGAATTGCTTGGTCTGGGCTTCAGGGCGAAAATCTGCTCGAGATATATGGCGACCGTTTATCTGAGGTTTGTGCGAGGGATTTGATGAACTACTCCGGCATTAATCAAACTGTGACCTTAAAGGAGACCCAGAGCCTGCGCCAGGCGGCCGAACTGCTACTTAAGAAGCGCGTGCGCCGGATTCCGGTGATTAATGAGTACAGCGAGGTGGTGAACGTTATCTCTCAGGTCACCTTAGTGCAATTCCTCCAGCATAATATCTCTCTGCTGGCATCAGGTACACGCTTATATTCTAGCCGATGAAGGACGTCTTCCCCCAGCCAGGTTCTTGAAATCGAAGGCCTGCTTATATCCTAGCCGTTTGAGTACCTCCGGGACCAGCCAGATATTTCATTCTCTTTTCACAGTTGGCGCCCGGGGCATAGCAAACACATAGTGCTTCGAGGAACATGCCACGGCAAACAAGAGCAGCCGTTGCCAGGAGCCCTGAGTTTATCCTCCGCATGCTTCTGTGGTGTGTGTTTCTGTGGCGTGCGCCTTTTAGTCACCGCGGCTCCGCGCAGCCGGGTCCTCGTTCGCCTTTTAGTCACCGCGGCGCCGCGCAGCCGGGTCCTCGTTCGCCTTTTAGTCACCGCGGCGCCGCGCAGCCGGGTCCTCGTGCGCCTTTTGATCACCGCGGCTCCGCGCAGCCGGGTCCTCGCGCGCCGTGTAGTCACCGGGGCTCCGCGCAGCCGGGTCCTCGTGCGCCGTTTAGTCACCGCGGCGCCGCGCAGCCAGGTCCTCGTGCGCCTTTTGATCACCGCGGCTCCGCGCAGCCGGGTCCCTGTAGCGCCGATGTAGTCACCGGGGCTCCAGCGCGGCCGGGTCCTCGTGCGCCTTTTTGTTACCCATGGCGCCCGGCGCAGCGAGTCCTCGTCTCGCCTTTTACTCACGGGGCTCAGCGCACCGGGTCCTACGTAGCGCCCGTTTGATCACCAGCGACTCCGGCGCAGCCCGAGGTCCTCGTGCCTTTTACTCACCGGGGGCTCCGCGCATCCGGGTCCTCGTGCGCCTTTTACTCACCGGGGCTCCGCGCAGCCGGGTCCTCGTGCGCCTTTTACTCACCGGGGCTCCGCGCATCCGGGTCCTCGCGCGCCTTTTAGGCACCGGGGCTCCGCGCAGCCGGGTCCTCGTGCGCCTTTTAGTCACCCGGGAGCTCAGCGCATCCGGGTCCTCGTGCGCCTTTTACTCACCGGGGCTCCGCGCATCCGGGTCCTCGTGCGCCTTTTAGTCACTGGGGCTCCGCGCAGCCAGGTCCTCGTGCGCCTTTTTGTTACCAAGGCTCCGCGCAGCCGGGTCCTCGTGCGGTTTGCTTCGGATCCGTTATTTGGATCTCAGCTCATGTAACAGAATCCCTACGATGATGACGGGTCGGGGGTTCTTTTGCACTCCCTTGGCATCATTAGTTCTTGGCTACGACTTGTGCACACAATATCAAGTCATGGCCCACCAGATGCATGCATGCCGATTCGTTTTCGGGGATGATATTCGGGCCATCGTCAGTTGGCGTGTCCCCATCCCACTCGGTGGGCCTGTACGTCGTGGCCGTCCATTGATTTACTTAAGTAGGCACGATTTTCCACGTGCTTCCAGGCGACGTCGGATTCGCGCAGCTGGAGTCGAGCGTGGAGGATCTGAACCTGGGTGGCTATGGAGTTGTCCAAGTTCCCATGAGCTCCACAGTCGTGCAGGCCGTGCATAAACTGGCTCGGGACAAAGTGACCTCCACGGCTGTTGTTGACAACGACGGTCGTGTTCAGGGCCATATCTCCTCCAAGGTGTGAGGGGCAAATGCTTTCACTCTGCACTGCTCAGTCGATTGGCCTGACGTTTGTGAAAAGTATACTTTGCTGTCCGTGATGCGCCCTTTATTCAAGTAAAAGAAACAAGCCAGCATCGTTTGCTCTCATGCTGGTTCTTCTGGTTCGCCCCTCAGATGGCGCACGACTTGGGAGTGGGGCCCTTAGCAGTTGCATGGACACAGAATGGCATCTTGTCCGATGCAGTGAAGCTTATGGGTTGCTGCGCTAGGGATGCTTCTATATGGCAGCGCCTCGGACACTTTCGGTTTCGCACTGCAGTTGTTCTCTGATTTTGAGGTGGCGGCGTCTCAGGTATCACTTTTTGCCTCGAGGCGATGGCACCTCAGTGTTTTTGGGCTGCGGGATGGCGGCACCTCAGTACCATTTTTGGTTCAGGATGGCGGCTTCTCAGATGTTCATTTTGGCCTTCGGGATGGTGTGTGCTCAGTCGTATTTGGCCTCGAGGCGGTGGCGCCTCGGGTGTTCATTTTGGCCTTCGGGATGATGGCGTGCTCTCAGTCGTATTCGGCCTCGAGGTGGTGGCGCCTGGGATGTTCATTTTGGCCTTCGGGATGATGGCCCTCAGTCGTATTCGGCCTCGAGGTGGTGGCGCAGCCTCGGGTGTTCATTTGGCCTTCGGGATGGCGTGCTCTCAGTCGTATTCGGCCTCGAGGTGGTGGCGCCTCAGGTGTTCATTTTGGCCTTTGGGATGGCGTGCCCTCAGTGTCGGCCTCGAGGTGGTGACGCCTCGGGTGTTCGTGTGCAGCCTTCGGGATGGCGTGCTCTCAGTGCGTCGGCCTCGAGGTGGTGGCGCCTCAGGTGTTCATTGGCCTTCGGGATGGCGTGCCCTCAGTGGTATTCGGCCTCGAGGTGAGGTGGCGCCTCGGGTGTTCATTTTGGCCTTCAGGATGGCGTGCCCTCAGTCGTATTCGGCCTCGAGGTGGTGGCGCCTCGGGTGTTCATTTTGGCCTTCGGGATGGCGTGCTCTCAGTCGTATTCGGCCTCTAGGCGGTGGCGCCTCGGGTTTGTTTTGTTTTCGCGATGATGGTCCTTGAGATGTTTGTTGGCCAGGAATGGCGGTGCCTGAGGTCGATTGGATTTCCGCGATAGTGGCGCCTCAATTGTTTTGTGGCCTAGGGGCAGGGGCGCTTTAGGAATCTTTTATTAGCCTTCATTGCGACTAATAGATCCTATTAGTCTTGTGGGAATACTCCTTTCTTTACTCATAGATCTTAAATTTGTACCTTTGATATAAGGTGCGCTTCAAGCATTTGCGACGATATTGACTTGTTGTTCAAATGGCGCTTGATGGATCGGTCAGGACATCTGCATGCTCTTACTCGAGAATGAACTTTCTTTCTCCAAGATGCTGACGCAGAAGCTGAGTGAGACATCCATCCTCTCGGGACGCACACTGCACAAGCGCAAAAAATACATCACAGCTAAGCCATCCACCTCTTTGCGGGTGCGCGCCTGCCTCCTTGTGATCCTTGTGCTTTTGTAAGGACTTGTGCTTCCAGCACCGCACTTAACTTTGAATTTGCATATTGCCTGCACTTTGTGGTGTCCACATTTTTGTAAGTGCAACTGACCAGACACTCGCGTTGTGCAGTGAAGTCTCTTGAAGTGCTGAGCACCCCAGATATGTGACACTGATTTTTCAAGAGGGAAGTGTGCTTGACTTTCTTTTCAAAATGAAAAAGGGTGTGCAAATGATTCAAGCTCGAGATGCGGTCGTCGCACGAGTGGCGGATGCTATATACTAGTCTTTCATTTCACTTGCCATCACGCAGAACGTCATGCTGCATGTGTCTTCCTGATAGAGAGTTGTAATGTTGTGCTTAAAGGAAGCATGTAGCTGCTACAAGTCCCATTGCGACTCCACATGTCATCTGGCTTCAACTTGTATTGAATATATAGTTGCTGCTTACAAGTGTAGACTAGCACGATACCCCTTTTTGGTGTGTTCCTTTGGTTGGACTCGAACTTCTTTCTCTTGGCTCTTGGCTCGAAGTCAGGTCCAAGTGGTTGTAAACTATCTTCCTTTTCCGCAACTTACCACTCAATAGACCAATGTTTGATTGTTTACAGGACATAGCACAGCGCTTTGTTGACTCGGAATTCGAGGTTCACCGAATATTCATCGCCGATAATCATCAGCGGCCCATCGAAATGGTCTCCTTGCTGGATATCCTACCATATGCATTGATGATGGAACGTTGAGAACTAACTCATATTCGTATGTGCAAGCAATCACATGTTAGGTGTTGTTGTGCACGACGAATAAATAAAACAAGGAAAGGAAGGTCGCTTTTAAAGGTGTATCGTGCGAGACACCTTTGACATCACAAAGTGATTTGAATGTATGCTTTAAAATCCCAAAGCCGATGCAATAGCTGGCTTTGCTAAGATTTCAAGGGGCTCTAAGGGCCCATGCTCGTTCGCAAGCACTTAGTGCATCGAGCACGGAGAGCCTAAGCGCAACGGGTCATTAGGCCAACTATTTATCACTTCCAGGTCCGCTTGTATGTACCAAAAGCGCCCTTGAAGCTTAGGGTAGTATGGGTAATTAATTAATGT
Source organism: Cymbomonas tetramitiformis (assembly GCA_001247695.2). Classification (NCBI taxonomy): domain Eukaryota; kingdom Viridiplantae; phylum Chlorophyta; class Pyramimonadophyceae; order Pyramimonadales; family Pyramimonadaceae; genus Cymbomonas; species Cymbomonas tetramitiformis. The sequence goes on from LGRX02035849.1 coordinate 39,863, forward strand.
GGCCGGCATGGCAACTACTCGGCACAACACCAGCCACCCGGGTGTACATCTCTAGTGGCTAGTACTTGCCCGTACCTGCCTATGCTGTGCTACAGGTTAGATGTGCTGAAGAGCCCCAAGATGGGCTAGGTTTAGATGTTTGGGGAGCCATCAGAATTGCGCGGTAGTAGAGCTGCCATGAGACCATGCGGACACGCTTCTCTTGGTTCACTGTTTCGCCCGAAGCTGAGTAGGGCTGTTAATGTTAATTTGTTTCGGGTCTACCTAGTACTGGTCACCACACTATAGGTGGTGTGCTGGAAATGGAGACCACCTCTGCTCCTCCGGACGTCTTTGAGGCTCTCCAGCGGGCCGGCATTCATCTAAGAGGTCATTCATGCCTCGATACGACGAATTGAGTGCACCCAAGGGTACCCCAACATGCTAGGATGTCATCATGACCCATAGGATGATATTTCGGGACTTGTAATGCGGCCAATGATCACATTTTGGAGATCTCGGAGGCTCTGCGATACTGCAACACTGCTTCAATTTTGGCTGTTGGGCAACCCCCTCCCCGGCCCATGGTTTAGGGTTTCGCGAATTAGGGTTTCGAATTGGGGATTCCATTGACAAGCACACCTAATGCCGTATTTAGGGGTTTAGGTTTAGGGTTTAAGGGTTTACCCGTGGTAAAATGGCTTGCGCTGAAATGTAGGAGCTGTGGCTTTAAAGTTCAGGGTTTAATGGTTTAGGGTTTAATGGGATTAAACCCTAACCCCTAAACCAACTGCTCCTGAAATGTATAAGCTGTGGTTTTAGGGTTTAAGGCTACAAAATCCTAAACACTGTGCATTAATCCCTAAACCCTAAACCCACGGCTCATACATTTCAGCTCAAGCCATTTCACCACGGGTCCCTCTGCTCCCTCAAGGCCTATGGAAGGTCCCTCGGGACTTGTCGTAGGTCCCTACGTGCCAGGCTCGTGCCGCGCGCCTCGTGTGGTTGGTATTATGGCTCCAATAGGCTTAAACCGTATTTTCATCTGAATTTGTCTGAATTTGCCTGAATTACGTTACGATCTGAATTCCGATCCGTGTCGCGATTATGAACAGCGCTGCGTCGTGGCGGGTGTCAGGGTGGCCAGGCTGCCGAGGTCTCGGGTGTGAGGGTTGGCGGAGTTTGGGCGTGCGGGCTGTTTACGGGGGAAAATTTTTGTCTGTATCCCCCCCCCAGCTGAGGGCGTACTGGGCAGGGAGCCTTCTGCTGGTTGGGACGGGGAGAGTGCGGCGTGTGTGTCGGGGTGGGGAGCTGAGGCGGCGGAGTGTGGGGTGGGCTGGCTGCGTCTGGTCGTGTGGAGTGGCTGAGCGGCTGCGGCTGGGGCGCGCTGATCTCGAAGTTCAGTGGCTGAGCGGCTGTGGCTGTGGGCGTGTTGTTCTCGTCGTCGATGGCGAGGGGATGTGGCACCCGGGCTGTGGGCGCTCGTTGTGCTGGGGCTGGTGGGAGGGTTGGTTTAAATAATCTGTCGCGATTATGAACAGCGCTGCGTCGTGGCGGGTGTCAGGGTGGCCACGCTGCCGAGGTCTCGGGTGTGAGGGTTGGCGGAGTTTGGGCGTGCGGGCTGTTTACGGGGGGGAAATTTTGTCTGTATATGAAAAGTGAAAGGTTCAGGAAACTGAGCAGAATCATGGAAAAGGCCCTATTCTGGGAATTTCGAACGTGCACGGGGCTGTATGTGCATCCCCAAAGGCTCTGACGGGCAACCTGACGAAAAGGTGCCTGGTCAGTGGGGAGTCCTCGAAGGGGGAAGGCGAAAAGGGGCACTTCAGGCTCAAGGAATAATAATAATAATAATAAAACATTTACGCTAGCAGAAGGGACAAAGTCCTGAGAGTGCGGTAACCCTGCAAAGCAGGCTAGTGAAAACACTAGGGGCTACTCCCTCTACTATAGCGCGCCCACAAAGGGGCTCAACCCACTTTTCAGCAGGGTGACATCTAGAGAAAAAGCTAGGTGCTAAGCAAAAAACTCTAGAAGGTGGAGAAGCAGCCGTGGCCGGGTGAGTGGAGGGGTGGCTGAATCTGAGCGGCGGGGAGGGAAGTCGAAGAATTAAGGGGGTATTTGGAGACGTTGAGGAAGGGGGTCAGGGTGGGCGGGGAGAGGGGGGTGGTGGGGGGAGGGGAGGAAGGGCCCCTCCCCTAGGGGACAGGGAGCCACCTTATATTGCAAGACTTTTGAAAATTACTGCAAAAGGGTTTGAAGAAAGTCGTTTGATTGCTGCACAGCTTCTGTTTCTGTCATGGTCTCACTGCTCGAGATGTCAACTGTATGCGGGTCAGTGTTTAAGGTGGTGGGGGTGTTTAACAGAAACACGTCTCGCCTATTTCTGGTGTGTTGCCTACAGATTCTTGAAAGTTTTTTAAGGAGAGGTTTAATCTTGCCACGGGGAACACCTATCGTGTTGAGGACAGTACCGAAAAGAGGAGGGAGGTACCCCATGAGTGTAAGTGCTTTGGGCCATTTCACGGTGCTAATGAAGGGCTTAGAAGCTACGTTGGTGATTGTCGTGTCATGGTGACCGCCATAATAATGCTCAGCACCATTCTGATGATAGGGGGGGTCTTGGGTGGGCCATGGGCACAACGAAGAAGGGAGTACGTTGTCCCTTTCGTTCAGAACTTCATTCCAAATATCAGGGCTAACTCCAGTGTATTCTAGTCTCCTCTCCGTGACTCTGGACTTAGGGAGGACATTGAGGAACCATCTAGCAATCTTTTTCTGTGTAGGCCTCCAGTCAAAGGCTGGTTGAGTATCGCTGGGTGCACTGTCTATAGCTATGATAACGACATCCGAGAAATCATCCTTATAGCATCCGCCACCTGGGAGAACGTAGGGGTCATCACCCGTCCAATAACCATGTGGGATAAATGGAATAGTGTTATGCGGGAATCTGAAAACAAGTTTAAATCCTTTATCAAACCATCTTTTTGGTTTTTGGGAGACAGTGGAAGAATCCATGTTCCTGAAAATCCGGGTACAGTGTTGGCCGCTTTATGTCCCATTTCCAAGGTAGTCATAACCGCCGAAGATTTGCCCTTATCCTTTCCATCAAAGGGGGGATTTCCGTAAACTATTCTGCCAATGCCTGTTAACGGGTCCACGTAGGCATCCCAAGCGAGGCCATCAAAACCGATTTTCCCATGATAACAGAAGGGCCTGAGGGCTTTTTTCATTCTAGTGGTGGGTATGCATCTTCTCGAGTTAATTCTAGGGTGGGCATTTAGTGGGTTGGAGAAAAGTTCACAGCCGTTTTTGTCAAGGTTTCTGTCATCCACCAAAATATCTAAGAGGCTTCTTCTTATTGCATAGCAGTTTTTAGGGTCTCCCGATTCAAACTTACATGCATTGAGGGCTTCATGGATATCGTGTGCCCTATTCGAGTACTCCGCAAGTGAGCATGGGACTGCTTTGTTGGAAAGGCGGTGCCAAGCCAAAAGTTTCCAAAACTCTTTCTTTTGAACATATTGGAGTTCGGGATATTTAATTGTTCCCTTAACATGGTCCACTTCAGGCTTTGCGGTCACGGCAATGGTATTCTTTTTTGAACTTGATGGACGGTACATGCTAGCTTCCGGGAGAGCGTGTAAGTATAATTCCTCATTCATTTCCTGTCTTAGGTCAGCAAGTGGAAAAAGTTTCGATGGTTGTGTTCTGATATATGTGGTACCCTTTCCAGGGTTTAGTAGTTTAGGTTTTTCTGAGATTTCTTCAGCGATGATTTTCCTTAGTTCGATATCTTGGGTTGTTCTAAGATTATATAAACTATCATTATGTCCTGGGCATTCAAGTTGGATGTGTTCGAAGGTGCATTTTGTATTCTGTTGGCAGTAGGGGCAGTTTTCGGACCCGATTTTCCCCAGTTTAAATAAGCGTGCAGGAGAGGCTTGAAGACCCAGGAGTTCTCTACTCCTAGAAGCGGTGAAAGCTTTAGGTGTCACTTTGGAAATATCTTTGGTGGGGGCGGTGTTATTCTCGTTGAGCATTCTCAGATGCTTCCCTTGGGACTGTAGGGTTCTCCAATTATGATAGTGTGAGAGTCGTTGAATTCTTCTGATGTGACTACGTATATCGCCTAAAATAGGGACCTCAAAAAAGAATAATGAGAAGGGCAGTTCCTCGGCAGGGTCGTAGCGAGAAATGTCAAAACAGCCCCCTCTGAATGAGGCTCTTTTAGCAGTACGGTCCACTCTGTCATGGACTTTGTCATTATTGTGACCCCTGATCCATTTAAGGATGATTTTACTGTGGTCTCCTTCACTGTAGTAGCCAAGTTCTTCTAGCAGTAGGCGAACAGCCTGCACATCTCTGCGATTAGCTTCACGTAGTTTGTCCCGAGCACTCATGGACCTGCCATCCTTTGTTACCGCAGATATTGCTGCCATAGAGTCAATGGCATGTACCATTGGAGTAATAGATTTGAGGAGTTTCTCTTTTTGTTCTGTGAGTAGAAATCGCAGTCCCGCAATTTCAGCAGATGTGCTACTCGGGTTTTGGATATCCTCCTTGATAAGGAGCCCCTGTGCGGAGAAAGTTCTTGAGGGGGGGATATTCATCTTCCGTACAAGTGGCATCCCGTTGTCAAAGTTTTTTATAGCATATGCTGCCCCACTGCATGCTGTTTTCTTTCCAGCAAAAAGGGAACCATCGCTTGCCATATCATAGTCTTCCATTTGTTTGCTCTTTTCGGCGTTGGAGGTGGATTCTTCTTCCGAGTCGCTGGGGCAGCTGTATTCACTTTCTTCCTCCGCAGTTTTGTTTTTCATTCTGGCAATAATGGTTTCATACTGTCTGTCTGAGATGTAATCATAGTGTGAGTTGATATCACTAACTGTAGCAAGGACAGAAGAGGGCGGGTCCATATGGTCATTATATTCAAAAATAGAACCTGCTGGAATTAGGATGCAACCGTCATTGGTGATGCTATATTCAAAGTCGTATTGAAGACTTGTTGGTACCTTTGATTCTGACAAAGACATTAGGGTTTATGGCATTGTTACTGTATTCTGTATATTGTATTGACATGGCCTCTAAGTCAATATTGGTAATGTGAATAAGAGAGATGGAATTTCGGTCACCATTCCCTTTCCAATGAAATTCACCCGTGTCGGGGGGTACTATGTTGTCTCTATATTGTTTTTTGACATATCTAGCCTGTGGGTCCAAATCTACGGGGTTTTGAAGCATTTCCTTTTCGATTTCGGTTAGCCATCCAGGGGGTCTACTGCCATTCAGCCTGAAAAAACATTTACTTTCTTGCCAGTTTTTTAACATTCCACCGCAAGGAGTTAGAAAGGAACCTGTGTGCTTGAGGTTGTATTTTTGTATTGCGGAGGTAACATTCCTCGACATGTAGAGTTGTCTGGGAAGGGTGGTGATTAATGTATTTTCACCCGCTTCATTTTCAGGGTAATTTTTAGAGTCAATAGCGTATCCAAGTTTTGCCATAATGTGACCTGTACGCCTAAACCAGTTAAAACGTTTGTCTTTAGTATGGCTGTAGGTTGCATAGTGCGATAAGGGGAAACCCGATATAACATTTTTACCCATTTCGTTGTTCATGTTTTGAATTATTATTTTAAGCCATAGATTGCTATTTCTACGGTATAGTGAGATGAGGTGGGGATCAGTGATACGGTCCGTGTGGTTGTGTTGCCAATATTCGTGTTCATCCGCAGAACACAGGGTGTTCATAGTTTCGGTGATACACGACGCGGTTACAACATCAAAGACACTATCAATACCGTACCCGCCTTGGCGGACTGCTGTCCAGATTATTTGGTGATTGGTGTCAACTGGGCAAGCCAGATATTTAATTATAAACGAAGCTATCATTTTGTCTAATTCAATTGCGACATTCTTTGAGGAGTTGGCAATTGCTGAGGTAACTTTAAGGGGGTATGCCATCCTCGGAACTACAACCGCATTTATAACATATCTTAGCTGGTGTAGAGTCATGTGTTGCAGTTGGATGGATGTGAGAGTAGATTTAAGTCTGTCGATAAGGATTTCCGCCTGTTTGTCCCATTCCCCATTTAGTGCAAACCATACTCCGAGATATCTGTTTACCTCTTTGCTGTTGGAGAAATCGAGGAATTCTGGTGACTCAGGGGGTATCCATTTCGAATCAATGGAAGGACTTGGGTCATTTGTATTGGGCTCCAGGTGACCCCCTGAGATGAGTAAATCATCGGACGGGTCATATCGCGTTACTGTTTTGCCCTGAGGTTTAATGCGCTTTCTGTAAGAGTATTTGGATTTCTTAACATTGATGGGAATACCAATGAAGCTCATAAATTCATTAACTACACCTAGCATGTCTTGAACTTCGTCTTTAGTTTTCCCCACGAGAATGATGTCATCACAAAAGAACCGTGCAAAGATATTTAAAGTGGTGTCCTTTTCTAATAGGTTTTGGGAGGGAGGAATAACATTATTTCCTGGTTTGTCTGGTCTATGGCGTTCCGAGTTCAGTTCATATCCATATGTGGATCCTGTCGGGTTTACACCGTTAGCTCTTTTTGCTAACCAAATTGCCAGAATGTCCATAATGGCTACAAACCTAAGTGGGCTCAAAACTTCTCCCTGAGGGACTCCACATTCTAGGGACCATTCATCCGTGAGGCCTTCTTCAGTGAGTACCATTCTAGAAGCATCATTGGTAATGTCTGAGATGATGTTGATTATTTGTGATGGGAGTCCCAGCTTTCTCAGCGCTAAATTGCTCATCCAGAATTCAGCTCTGTCAAATGCTTGTTTGAGGTCCAGGTAAACTACGTGAAGGTCTTTGTCGTATCTATTGGCATCCGAAATTACTTCATTCAGAATTTGAAGTGAGTCATCTATGTTTTTATTCGGAAGAAACGCATCTTGAATGACTACGCAACGAGGGCCGAGCGGGCTGCTGGGCTCGACTTCAAAAAGGGAGGCCAAGGTCCAGCGGCCAGCAGAGACTAAATTCACAGCTCGCTCGGGCTGGCTAAAAGGGTTGAATTCAGCCACCGAGCTGGGCCAACCAGCCCGAGTGGGAATGCCCAAAGCAGGCGGCAGCGGTCGGCACTGAATTCACGGGGGTCGGCTCAGGCCACTACAGCGAAAGCATACAGTTGGACGATGTCTGAGAATTCATGGTGTCCGGGCAGAGGCAGAGTGTGGTGAATCCACTCGGCAGTCATACAGCCAGAAAGCGCGTGAATGCACACTTGAAAACGGCCAAACAGGGGCCGGAAAGAGGAGCAGTCGTCTCTTTGGAGTCTGAAAAGTCGTCAGAGGTGTTGAGTTGGGACGTCGTCTGAAATAGCCGAGCTTAGCCGAGCGTGCTGACTTTCCAGGCTCGTGCTGAATTCAGGTTGTTTAAAACGGAAAGCTGCTGACCGTCTCGGCGTCGCCGTGCACCTTCTCAACACTCTCAGGGTGGGAATTCACGGGAGTGCGAACTATCACGCCTCATCTGAGAATAAATCCCTCGGGAACTTGGTAAAGAAAAGTGGTCGTAAACGACGAAGACGATGTCTTCGTGCGAACACGGAGAAGAAAGCAGCAGCGGCGTTAGTGAGTGAAGTTAAGGCTAAGCTGCGGCACGCACACATACCGCAAACGCACGCACGCACGCATGAATTCAGGGTACACTTTTGCGCGCCTGTTTATTGCTGTGGGGCGAATTCAGAGGTGTTCCAGGCTCCTTGGGTGCACAGCGGGTTCCTGCACGACTGTCCGCTCCTTGCGAGAAAACACGGAAAGCTTTCACCTAGCGCACGGGGCCTCGGGCTTACCTCGACTGCGTGGAGCTGCGGCCTTCAGTGCTGCGAATTCGCCTACTGTTATGCGAGTGTGGATCTACGCCTAGGCGGTGTGGCTGCGCGAGCGAGGTTGTGAATTCGGGGTCGCGGAATTCAGGCTATGCGCTACGTGTGGAACGCGTATCAGACAAACTGTCCCTGACTGATTCAAACGGGCGCTGGGTGCGTGAGGATTTGCAACGTCGCTGTGAATTCCGCGAGGAAAAATATATTCGATACAAATTTACGCAAGGCCAAGATGATTTTGAAAGGTTCAGAGTTATCTGCAGAATGTTTGAAAAGCGTCTCTATTTCTCTTAAGAAGCTAATTTCCTACGGCAGCAGTGAGGCATTTGGCGACTTTTCGGTTCGCGATGCTTCTGACAAGAAGTGAGATATATAGGCGGAATATATGCTCGAACGCGGGTGTGCAGAACAGTCTCGCAGGGGCGGGTGTTCACGGATACTAAGATGATATAAAATACTTAGTCAGGTGTTTTATAGCACACCGTGACACACGTGACAACGGACACTGGTGACACATCGGGCTGAGGGGTGACAGACAGGAGACCCACTGTGCCCCCCCCTTACAGTGGGGGTGGCAAGATTGGGCTCCCCGTGACACCACCTCACCCCGTGGGGTTGAGGTGTCACCAGGCAAAGAGACAGGAGCAGTGCAGGGTCTAGGAGCCAAACTGGCCCGAGCAGTCCGGCATGTGCCATCCCAAATTGTCCAAAAGTCTGTTGCTAACTAAATCTAAAGAGTCCGGCTCCCTCGAGAGTCAATCACAAGCCGTGCTAGCATGGAGAAGGGTCCCTGCCGAACTGCTTTACTCAATCTTAATCTTGCTTCGCCGCAGAGCCGGATGTCGATGTACCCTGGAACTGCGGGATCCATGGGACGGTGCGGAGAGCCGGCCAGTCGGCGTCATCGTCGTCCACGGAGGTGTTGGGCATGGGCCCCGGCTCGTCACGATCGAGCAAAGGGCGGAACGGGAATGCAGCCGCGCCATCGTCGCCATCGCCGGCATCGTCCTCAACCGCCGCATACTGCAACGAGGGTGAGCCACGGCTCGCCGGAGGACCAGGGGCCGCGGCAGGAGGCACACCACCGGCGGGCTTAGCCCATGCAGCAACGGTGGGGCGCTTAGGCGCCTTCGGAGCATTGGGCGGCTCCCTGGAAGGCGCAAAGGACGCGGCGCATGCGTAGGGGCAAATCCCCTCTGTGTCGAGATGCCCATCGGTAACACCCCACAGACGGAAGCAGGTGGTGCACGGATAGCCGACCCCTTCCCACATCAAGTGAGGGTTGCGGGGGCTCTGGGCCGGCTTCCAATCTCCGACGGGTTTGGTGATGGACTTGGTGCGCATGGTGTTGAATGCAGCACCACCAGGTCCGTCCGCCCGTGCCCTGCCACCACCAGCGCCCGAGGATGCGGGAGTCCCTACAAATTTAGAACCTTGTGTTTACCTTGTGTTTACCTTGTGTTTCGAGCCAAGTAGGGCCCTACTTGGGCAATGTCGGCAGTAAAATGGCAAAACCAGCCAAAATCGGGTGAAATGAAGTTTCCGATAGTTTGTTTTTTATTGTTGATATCGATGGTTTGGGTCGATGTAAGACATATGGAGCGAAGTTTTGGGTGGAATGGCTTTGGTAACCTCACTTTTTGAGGCCTCAAAGTTGTGCTACTCGGTACCTGCCCTGTACTTGGGGCTGTACCTGGGCTGTACTTGAAAACATTGGAAAAAAATATTTTTGGAATCTGTTTTTTTTGGGCTATTACGCTTATTTAGTCCTTACTATGGACAGTCTCCAAAGATTTAACTGAAAAAACATTTTACACTTCCTGTTACAGCACCTCAAAGTTAGGTCGGTATGGGCATTGGGTAGGTAAGGGGTAAGTAGGGGGCAATACCTACCCTGTACCTGGGCTGTACCTGGGCCTGGGCTGTACTTGAAAACATTGGAAAAAAATATTTTCAGAATCTGTTTTTTTGGGCTATTACGCTTATTTAGTCCTTACTATGGACAGTCTCCAAAGATTTAACTGAAAAAACATTTTACACTTCCTGTTACAGCACCTCAAAGTTAGGTCGGTATGGGCATTGGGTAGGTAAGGGGTAAGTAGGGGGCAATACCTACCCTGTACCCGGGCTGTACCTGGGCTGTACTTGAAAACATTGGAAAAAAAATATTTTTAGAATCTGTTTTTTTTGGGCTATTACGCTTATTTAGTCCTTACTATGGACAGTCTCCAAAGATGTACATGGCGATGTCCGATCCTCGGTACTTGAGTATAGATGCATGATAGGTAGGGCCCTACTTACCCTTGTTTATGTCTAAACATGGCCATACTTACCCTGTACTTGAGTATAGATACATGATAGGTAGGGCCCTACTTACCCTTGTTTATGTATAAACATGGCCATACCAGACTAGTACTTGAGTATAGATACATGATAGGTAGGGCCCTACTTACCCTTGTTTATGTATAAGCATGGCCTTACCTGACTAGTACTTGAGTATAGATACATGATAGGTAGGGCCCTACTTACCCTTGTTTATGTATAAACATGGCCTTACCTGACTAGTACCTGAGTATAGATACATGATAGGTAGGGCCCTACTTACCCTTGTTTATGTATAAACATGGCCATTTCCGATCAGTACCTGAGCATAGATACATGATAGGTAGGGCCATACTTACCCTTGTTTATGTATATACACAAACTGATGCTATCTATTTACACTACACAAATGCCATGTCGTACTGCAGGCCTAAGTACTTAGCAAGCTCGTCCTCGCTAGGATTTTCATCCTGGACATTCTGCTTGAAGAAATATGCTCGAGGGTCAAGAACCACCGCAGTTTGCATGCAAGGATGCTTCACAATTACTACTTGCGACGCGATCTGATCTGCGAGCATGAATGGCTCTTTGGTATCGAACACGGTGTCAAGGTTCTTGGGGTCATCGCAAAAGAAACAGCCAGTGACGCCGTCCGGGCCAACTATGGAGTTCATCCGGTTATACATGGCGATCTTCG
>LGRX02035850.1:0-20482 GCA_001247695.2 Cymbomonas tetramitiformis
ACTCATCGTATCTGCCTCTCTCACTCATCGTATCTATCTCTGTCACTCATCGTATCTGCCTCTCTCTCTCTCTCTCCTCGTCTCTCCGCCTCTCTCACTCCTCGTCTCTCCGCCTGTGTGTCGCGCGCTCCGCATGTGTCTCTCTCATCGTCTCTGTCTCACGGCGTGCTCCGCCTGTGTCTCTTGCGCTCCGTTAGTGTCTCGCGCACTCTGTCGATTATATGGCGATTTGTCGCGTGCTCTGCCTGCGCCATGCGCGGCAGGAAGTACGTAAGAGGAGTAACACACCTCTTCTGGGAATTGCTGGCGCATGCTCTCCAGCAGCGTCTGCTCACCACCAACAACGAAGAAGAGTCCCTTCCCACTGAGAACAGGCAAACGCACGTATCTGCCTGGCTCCTGGCCATGGTGACATCGGCGGAAATGAAGCAGACCCACATCACTGGGCATCGCTGTCAGCTGCTTAAAGTCATGTGGCCAGCAGATTGTGTCCTAAACTGACAAGGCAAAGGGCACAAAAGGGTGCACCTTCAGATTCGAGCTGGAGATTCGTAGATTTTGGTGCATCTGCTCAACCATGGCAACTTGGCCCCACATTTGCTCCATCTCATGCCGCCGAATTCCTGCCTCAATTTCAGCTTCGAGCTCTTCATCTGCGGATGAAATACAGGAACCTCTGTTAACGAAGCGGCACGGTGCACTCCACCCGCAGAACAAGCCGGAAGCGGGAGCAGCGTATGCTCTCTGGGCACGCGGCGTGGCGATTGGGCGATACAACTAAAGCCACTCTGCGGGTCGCTGCAGGCGCGGCTAGGCAACAGCTGAGAAAAACCACACAGCATCGGAGCGGAGTGAGGCCGTTGAAGAAACCGAGTACCTGTGGCTGGGGCCTCGTGCTGTGGGCCAGGCTGGTCTTCGGGAAGAGGGGAGTCTGAGTCGTCCTGACTTCTCCCTGCGAGGGCTCCCACGTCCTCCTGGTGGTCCACGTGGCTCAGCCCCGCGAGCGCCGCCGCGCCCTCTTTGCGGTCTTCGTACACCCGGAGGGTGCCGTTCAGGCGCTCCGAGGCATCATCGAGCTCTGAAGCGATCGTGTCCAGCTCCTGCGTAAGTCACAACAACCTCGCAAGGCCGTTGAGGGGCCACAACTTGCTCTCACAACTTTCACTTTTACCGGTACGTGTGCGGAGACCTGCAGTGCCCGCAGTGCGCCAAAGGCATGCCTCGACGGAGACGCTACCTATCTCGCTGCTGGTTGACGCGAGCTTGGGCAAGATGCTCGTCAAGCTACCAGCAAGTTGCCGATCTCGGACGGCAGCGTGTACTCTGCGGCCTCAACTCGGACTTCGCTTTACGGTTTCTTTTTCTGTCGGTAGCGTCGTGCGAGCTCACGCTTTCGAAATGAGATGGATTCGGAATCGAGATGCTTGGCCAGGGTAGTCATGCTCTGTGCCGAAGATGCTGGACCCTAGAAGGCGCACCTCGTTCAAACAGCACCGCCGGGCTCTCATTTCCTCTATTTGTCCCTGAAACTCGCACTTGACCCCATTGAGACCGAGAAATCAACTCAATTCAGTGCGGTATAATAATTCTATTTTGCAAGGCAGTTATGGGAACAGCAGTGACGGGTGAAACTTGCAAAGACACCCTTGCCGGTTCGTTGGGGTTTCATGAGCATCCATATACGCCCCTTCAGAAAATGGCAACCCTGCCCTTTGCTTCTGTGGTAGCTGCAGGGCTGAACCCACCGCAAAAAACTCAGTAGTTTCTTCGTGCATTTCTGGCTTTTCGGTACAAAAGGTCTCCGCGCCTTGACCGTCCTCAGCACCCTCTCGCAAAGCCTCCTGCAAGACCAGGCCACTCGTTTTTCAGCCACTGAAGAACGTCACAAGAAGCATTTTGAGCTGTGCAATTCGACACCTCCTACCTCAACCCTGGACAGCAAGTCCATGTGGTCCTCGTTGTCACTACGGGTGAGCACGTCCCGCACCATGTCAAAGGCGTTCTCAGCTGCAAAGTTCAGAACACAGGAAGTAAGTACTTCCCATACTCAATGGCACGTTGTGTACTGTGCGCGCGCGCTGAGTATCTGAGGAAAGGAAAGCAAAAACTCGGCTATGGATGTTGGAGCAATTCATCTTGCAAGCGGCGTGGTTTCGGTGAACAAAACGTGTCACTTTCAGCAACCAAAAGCTTAAAATGCGAAGGCCAAACACTAGTGAATGTACTAAGTCTATATTCCAACGGCCTTCACTCGTCCCGAAACGATCAGGCACATGCAATAATTCCCGGTGTTTACGAGTGGGAGCTTACCACTGGAGCTAAGATCATCCCGGAGATCTCTTATGCTTGTCATGGTTCGTATTGCTGAAGATACCGGTGAAGCCGATTGCACTGGCTCAGAAATATCGTTACGCACTTCGTGAAGGGCGTTTGCCAGCCCTGAAGGTCCAAAAGATTGGTATCCGAAGCCGCACTTGGCAAACTTGAAAGAGACGTTCGCTGCTGGTGTCGCAGAGCTGGATGGTGGTGGGATGTTTATGTTCTTTAAGACAGCCTTCAGTCCTGAAAACAAATTGCTTCGCTTACCGTAATGAACGGTGCAAGGCACTCTGGCCAAAGAGAACACTCGAATAAAATCTGAACACGCACCTGAAGGTCCAAATGATTCGTAGTGTCCGATTGCGGGACGAATCGGTAGGCTCAGCAGTCGTCCAAAACAGTTGTAAAAGTCATTATTGCCGAAGGAGCTGGCTGCCATTCCTGCGCACGGCTACAATGCGTTTCGAATATCTTCAATAAGGCGTAGAATTTTAGAGATTTCTAAAGCTCGCAGGAACGTCGTCGGACTTCCTACGCAACTTACCAAACCTTAAGGCACCCTTGCTCTTGTAGCCTCTCGGCTGCTTTGTTTTGGAACCACGTTACAGTACCGACGCAGGCGCAAGGCAAATTACATATCCATATGTAGATACAGAACAGTGTCACAGTCTCAGCGTAGCGTAGGGCTCTTCCACCTACCTCTCGTCTGCTCTTTATCCGTGATTAGGGATGGCCGGAAAATCGAAGTCGTCAGATCGTGAATTTTAGGGTATCGAAATGACATCTATGATCTAAATAACTCAAAAAAAGTGCTCACTCAATATTTATATTAGTGGGGGCTAGATTTTTGATAGGGTATGACTACGTGCACTCCAGGATCGCATTTAAGGGAATCCAGTGACACTGTTTCGCGCAGACGACCGCGCGACTGGGTTGAGTCACATCGAACAGATCGAGAACTCTAGAACTCGTGTACCTTGCAGTCTTCGGTTACGTTATGACACAAGTATCGCATGCGCTGACTTTCTGAGGAAGCAACTAATTGCTGCGCACCAACAATTAAGAGCTCACAATTTTCTCAACGTTCCTTCGCCTTGTGGGGCGGCCGGTGCTGTGACTGTTGTGAATATGCGCAGGGATTGTTTGAATGCTCGACTGTTTTTTATTTTTCAGTTTGTTTATGTTGATCTTTAAGCTCACGATATTGGGTGTGCGCAGTGTGTGTCGCAGGTATTCCGATGGATGCCGAGGAGGGACGCGTTCTTTTGAGATGTGGAAGTCTAGGGCACCCTAGCTTGGGATGAAACCCAACCACATCGGACTCGTGGTCACTTGTCCATTTATTCACCTTGAATATGTACGCAAAGTTTAAGGAGCAACGACTTAGGATAAAGCATCGGCTGTTTTATTTTTATGGGTTTGTGGCTAATTCGCGACCTCTTGAGGTGTGGAAGTCGAGGTTGGTGTATGCCAACCTTGCTTGGGCTCAACCCCAACCACATCGAACTCATATTGTTATCTTTATTGTGGCTTCAGTAGTTAAGCAAAGTTGCGTCTTATGATGTTAGGATTATAGTCTTAGGTTGAATTCGTTTTTGGGTTCATGGAAAGTTCATGCACTCCTATCAACTTTGCTTTACTTACACACCTTGAGCTTAACGCAACCTGCGGCTTCGTCGTTATGTGTATCATTAAAAGTATGTGCAAGCAATACAACTACCAAGTTTGAGGTGTATTGCGTGGATATAAGGCAATGTCTGAATTTATTTTTGGGTTCGAAGATAACTTCAAACCCAAAAAAGAAATCAGCCTAAGACCCATCCAAACTTCAACAAAACACACGATGCACGACAGTGAAGTTAAAAAAGTGTGAATGAGGTGAGTCCGATGTGGTTGGGGTTGAGCCCAAGCAAGGTTGGCATACACCAACCTCGACTTCCACACCTCAAGAGGTCGCGAATTAGCCACAAACCCATAGAAATAAAACAGCCGATGCTTTATCCTAAGTCGTTGCTCCTCAAACTTTGCGTACATATTCAAGGTGAATAAATGGACAAGTGACCACGAGTCCGATGTGGTTGGGTTTCATCCCAAGCTAGGTTGCCCTAGACTTCCATATCTCAAAAGAACGCGTCCCTCCTCGGCATCCATCGGAATACCTGCGACACACACTGCGCACACCCAATATCGTGAGCTTAAAGATCAACATAAACAAACTGAAAAATAAAAAACAGTCGAGCATTCAAACAATCCCTGCGCATATTCACAACAGTCACAGCACCGGCCGCCCCACAAGGCGAAGGAACGTTGAGAAAATTGTGAGCTCTTAATTGTTGGTGCGCAGCAATTAGTTGCTTCCTCAGAAAGTCAACGCATGCGATACTTGTGTCATAACGTAACCGAAGACTGCAAGGTACACGAGTTCTAGAGTTCTCGATCTGTTCGATGTGACTCAACCCAGTCGCGCGGTCGTCTGCGCGAAACAGTGTCACTGGATTCCCTTAAATGCGATCCTGGAGTGCACGTAGTCATACCCTTTTTGATATGCCGATTTTGGTGATTTCGCACGTTCCAGCAGAAATGAGAAAAGCTGCATAGCAAGAGACCTTTCACGGATTTTCTCGAAATTTGACCCTAACATTTTGTTGCAATTTTTTTATAAGGAAATTAACTCCCTATTCGGATAGGCACTTGCTATTTGCTTTTTGAAGTGAAATATTTTGAATCGTACTTTTGATGCTCCCCGACAAAAAACACATATTAGAGAGTTTCCCGTATAATTCGGCAGCCAATTCTTTCGCTAGTCCGACGTGGGCATAAAATATCTATCTTGTTGCAAACGTCCGATGTTACTGGTGAAGTCTGCGAGCGCCAATTTTGGTTGGGTCTGAATCGAATATTCATGTTGTACAGTCAGCCGAGCGAATCGAGCCGCTGCCGAATTGAGTTTTCATTTCGATCGAATTTGGCCTTTGTTGAACGAATTCGAGCGAATTCGAACGAGCGACTTGAGCAAATCGGCAACTGAGCCGACGTGGACCGACGCGTCCCCGAAAAATGCGGCATCTTCGGACGTCGGACTAGCGAAAGAATTGGCTGCCGAAATTTGCGGGAAACTCACTATTAGTAGTTTTCTGGTGGATTTCTAAGTGAAAGAAAAACAACCCCAAAACTTGAATTTGGAAGTCGTTCCCATTTTTTTTCGTTAGGCATCCTAGATGACGTACTAGACCTACAAGTCCATCACTCACACCTACTCCAAATTCCAATTCCCCGAATTGATATGATTTTTGGCGTCATACCCCGCGAAAATGGCCTTTATAGGCGACACCCTGCCATGAAATCAGCCCGATCATAGATATATGTAATACCCACGTGCGATTTCGAGGGGGAGATCGCCGTGTCGAGTGATTTCTACCTCTATTTTGACCCCTAGCTTTTTCGTATATGATTCGGCCGCGACAATGTTAAGGTGTCCCCTTCGTCTCGTAGCCCCAGAATGTGGTTTTTCGTTACACGGTTAATACCCTAAGGGCGAATTCGTTTTTAGCAGTATGGGATCAGTATGAGCGCGGAAACATCCATAACTGCCACGGTAGTCAACTATTGGATATATATGAAGTATTGATGTCCATATTCGGGACTCGGGCGAGGTCCCTCAACCCTTCAATGTCCACGACCAAACTCGGTATATCGGGTGGGGGACTTTGTGGAAAGTGCGGGGGTGTTCTGCTTGCAAGTGACAAAAGCGTGCTCTATGGCGAGTGCTCTAACCCGTAATTTTAACGAGGAAATTACCTCTGTATTGTATTGTCGTTTGGTATGTATTATCTCGTCTATGTACTGCGTCCGTGGCCGCATGTCAATTTCCGCGTCTCTGGTTGGAGGTCCACCGTTTTTCGTCGACGACAGTACAGTACAGACAAAAAGGACGACAGTATAGAGGCAGAGGCGTGGATGTCGCCAAAATGAAATTAAGTATGGGGCGGACCGGGCGGTACAGGCTACAGACGACAGTATAATGAGTACAGCCGACAATGCAGACTACAATACAGAAAACAATATACTGCGTGCGGACGACAGTACAGACGACAATACAAAATCGTGGAAAATAGACGACAGCACAGACGACAGTGACACAGACGACCGTTCACGGTACAGACGACCGTTCACAGTACAGACGACAGTACAAAATCGTGGAAACAGGGCAGCGCAGTGACACATCGACAATGTTTCGCTTAAACCTTCGGGCTGTACTGTATTGTCGCGCGGTTGCCACATCGGCACACAATTCCCCAAAATCGACAATACAGTACAGAAAACCGACAGTACGATATGGAGGTAATTTCCTCGCTAATATATCGGGTAAAGGCTTCAAATTAAGAGTATGATTCATTGTTTCATTGATATACACCATGATACGTCATCGCCCACTCATAACATCAAGTCAACGATAGTGGTGCCGTGTCCATAACGCATGCCCAAATGTGCCCCCAGCAGCTGTTCAACAGAATTTCCTTAAGTATGGTGATGGTGGGTCACACATACGTCCATGTGTGCACATACGGTGTGCGTGATAATGAGGTGCCATATTATCCACCTAGTTCCATAATATAAGGTATGCGAAGAATCGTGGCAAATGGATGTCTAGAACTTGGGTTATTGCCGAAAACGTGAAAATAAGTTCCTGGAAAACAGGATCAGTATGAGCAGTAACACCTTAACCCCTACGAAGGGCGATATTTCATACTGTATAACTGATATTCACACCCTTGTGGTTTGAGCTCGCTAAAAGGGTCATAGCTTTCGCGTAACTCTTCCATTTAAGCCCATCTTGAAGTGTGTTTGAGATGGGCGTTATGCCTACTTGTGCATGGCTTGGATGTGTGTCGCTCAATCGATCGACGAAGGATGTGCGGCATGATGTTTGGGAAGCCATGCCCCAGTCGACAAACCACCTGCTTCTGCTTTGGCGTGTCGTGGGTCACAAGCCGATATTCGGGAAGAGGGCGGCATGCATGGTGTCGAAATGCATTTGTGGTGTGACCACGAGTAAAACGAACTCTTATTCGCATGGTATGGATGATGTGTGTAGCGCAGTCGACCGGGGACCGCCGTTATTATCATGGAGCAGAGAAAATACCTGCTTTTCTGTGTGGCGGGGAAGAAGGCTTACCGTGAGAGGCCGGCCCGGGGCCGTTTGAAGTCAGCCCGGGCCGGTTGCGGGCCGCTCGATTGTTGGATGCGGGCCGTCTCTCAAGGGTCCCGATATGAAAAATTTCGTGAAAGTTGTGCGATTTTTATGATCTTGCCATAGTTAAAGTCAAAATTTTGCGCCTGCGGCGGGCATATTTGAAGATTGGCCGGGCTGACCGAAAGTGGGCCAGTAAAAAATTCAAATGTGGGCCGCTTCGAAAAAAAGAAAAGCCTTCTTCCCTGCTGTGTGGACCGCCGGCGAATTTTTGGTGTTATATGACACTTCCACCAATGAAGTGCCGACACGGAATCCCCGCTGCGTACCGCGCTGCTGCTGCTGCTGCCGCTGCTGCTGCGCCGGTGGCGCGTCCGTCCCGCGCTGTTGCCGCAGCAAATCCTGAAGCTCGTTGATCTTGTTGAGGAGGGCGCCGTACTCGGTGCTGGAGAGCTGCGCAGAGATGCCGCTCTTGCCCGAGACTGCCTTCCCCGTCCCCGTCTGCGCCCAAGCCTGATAAATCTCCACCACAAGGGAGCGGAGAGATGCCAGAGAGACATGGGCGAGGTCAGCTGCCAGAGGGTACCGCACCTTGACCGCAGTGTAGAACACTGGGTCCAGCCGGTTGTGCAGTGAGAGCTTTCTGGTCTCCTCGGTGGGCGTCCAGTCCGTAGCTTTGTTATCCCGCACCAGACGCTGTTCCCGAGCCAAGATGGGCTGCGGGTCAGTGTCCGCGGGATAACGCAACGCGGCGTGCTCCTCCTGGTGCGACTCACGTAGCGCCACCGGTACGCAGCCCTTGATGATGTCCACAAGAGCTCGCCGTCCATCACGGTCAGATGAGGCGTCGGTGCCAGTCAGCCAGACGTAGGTGTTGCTGTGTTTCTCGATAACCAGAGCCAGAACGTCGTAGAGCAAGCCGTTGACCTTGGTCACCACACGAGCCAGAGGGTCGTCGAGGTCAAAGGATGCCAGCTCCAGCCCAGCCGAATGAAACTCCGTACGCAGCTGCACCACCAGCTCGGAGAGGAGGCCAGCGTCGTCCGTACCGCAGAAGTGGTGCTTCTTGTCCCCAAGGACATCCTCGCGGACACCCTTGGCCCATTGGCGGTGTAGACGCGCTTTGTAGATGTCGTCAACCAGCTTGCCCTGCTCCTGTAAGTACTTCCTGGTCGCCACGTCTGCATCCTCGTTGGGATTTGGAGCGGGGTTCGGAACAGTTGGCGTACGCACCGTCGGACTGTTCCGAACCCCGTCTAATAGCCTCTAAGGCTGCGGAATTACCGGTAATTTTGAAACGGGGTCGGGTAATACCGGGTAATTACCAAGTAATACCAGGTAATTTTACCAGGTAATCGCTAGGGGGATCGGGTAATACCAGGTAATTACATACTTAAAAAATTACCAGTAATCACTAGAACAAGGTTTTTGCTTAAGTTTGCTTAAGTTTGCTTAAGTTTTCTTAAGTTTGCTTAAGTTTGCTTAAGTTTGCTTAAGTCGGTATAAATCGGTAGAATTATATACCCGATGACATAGGAATGTCACCAAGCCCGCTTCAGGATGCCCCAGGGTTCACGCGAGAGCCCCAGAATGACTGGCGCGATGCGATGCCAGGAGATATGACTCGAAGAGGCTGGGTTTGTAAGAGGCCAAAGAAGGAAAAAGCCAAATGAAGAAATTATAATTTGGGTGGCGTGGCGGTATAATTTGGGTGGGTGGCGTTACCCAAAAAAATTACTCCGCAGCCTTAATAGCCTCAGCGAGGCGTCGATGTCACTGTCCCTGTCTAGGGACTTCTTCGCTCGGGTCAACATTCCCATACTCTGAAAAGCCAGAGGGGAGGTGGTACGCAGTCGCGCGGTTGGGTGTGGTAGCGGAAGAATGGTAATGGTCAACAGCGGAGAGGAGCTAAGAGAGTGGAGCGGCGAGGGGCACTCGAAGATGTCGTCGAAGTCGAAGGTGCCGCGAACACCAGCCCAGAAAACAGTAACCAGCAGGGCCAGTGCCAGTGCAAAACTGGATCCGAACATTGCTAAGACTAGTCCGTAACGAGGCGCGGTCCCCATGGCCGCCACTCCCAGTCGCTTACCGCAAACAACTCATACCATAATTCCTAGTCGCACCCAAACGCGCCCGTGCGCACCACCTCTCCAAGCGGCCGTTTAGCCAATCATGGCCAAATCAGCAAGTGGAATAAAAGCGTGGATGGGGCCACGACCTACTTGAATACCCTAGTTCACCAGATATCAGAAACTCCCGAACTGTGTGGATAAACCTCCTAAGATAAATAAACCCTAAGCTAGATATACCCGGAACGGTCTCGGGCGGTTTCGGAGTCTAGCCTACCTGTGACACAGCGTGTGTCACAGCACGAACCTATAGATCAGTCAGCAGTCCAGTGTTGGCCTAGGAGTCTGTCATAGGGGCCTGGCCGGGACTCCCGGTCAGGGCTGCCTATACAGATTTCAGTAGTCTGTATATGGGTATACTCAATGGGGATACCATATACGCCTCACCGAGATGCCTAGTGCATCCACAATGCGCCGAAACGTAACTATATGTAGAATAGCTAATATTCATATTGTATTTTCCATATCGCCCTTTAGGTGTTAAGGGCGAATTGCCATACTGCTCATACTGGTCCTGTTGTCCAGGATCTTGTTTTTCATGTTTTCGGCGATAATTGGCACGGTTCGCTATGCGAACAGTATGTGTGACGCTGTTGTTATTGAACGGTAACAACCAAACGTAATATTCTGGGGGGCGTATGAGTGCAGCAGTCTGTTGACCAGAAGTGCTTGCTTGAGCCCAATGCTCCTCATATACTTCCAGTGCCCTCACGCATTTCATGCGTTACCACCATCGGGTTGTGAACCCGAGAGCACTGGGTGAACTTCCCGCACCGGCTGGTCGATATAGCCTTTGATGCTCGCATGCTGTTCAGTGCACAGTGCTAGAAGCGAAGACGCGTCTTATCAGGACCCTTCGGTACTTCAAGAGCTTGTCTTGCTTCGCCATCTCGATGCCATATACTTGGCCTCTCGATGACAGATGTCACTCACCTTAGGTGGATGACAGACATTATGACTGTACATGTCATAGTCGACCGTACTGACAATACTCGACGAGTGTATGTCATTATGACATATGACATGACATGACATGATATGGTATGACATGTATGACATGCATGACACATATGTCATCGGTCATATCCCTGACAGATCTCCCCTCTTAGAAATGTTGTGACCTCACAATATAGGGTGCATACCTTTGTATATGTCTTTGATGTCTTTGTTGTTGAACTGGCCAGTCTTCTTACACCGATGAGGCGTCCCTCAAGGTGTTTTTAGGATATCGGGGGGAACTGAGTCCACTTTAAACCCTCACCTTAGGCATATAGCCCTACAGATCTTAGGATGTAGCCCCCCTGAATGCCTTGCGTTTCGTA
This sequence comes from Cymbomonas tetramitiformis, assembly GCA_001247695.2. Taxonomy (NCBI): domain Eukaryota; kingdom Viridiplantae; phylum Chlorophyta; class Pyramimonadophyceae; order Pyramimonadales; family Pyramimonadaceae; genus Cymbomonas; species Cymbomonas tetramitiformis. Next base: position 10,962 of record LGRX02035850.1, read on the forward strand.
TTTCAGAGTGACGCGCGTTTCGTATTTCAGAGTGACGCTCAGGGTATCTTCCGAGGTTTACGCTACGGAGAGATATTGCGCTTGCCGATCGACGATTCGACCCATTGGGTACTTGTTTCCACGGCCTTATATAGTGCATCCACCCCTTCCTCCCCTCCTGAAGCTGCTATGGAGGTTCATAGGCAGAATGGAGAACCTTTTTAAGGTTTGTTTTAATGCAAGCGGAGAAGGCCCTGCTTAACGAGATATTGGACTTTAAATCCTGCACCCGATCTGCCAAACTCCTTTTTTCGGTCCGGTACGCGCGCTCTGACGAACATTTCATAGATGGATTCGACAACGTACTAATGGGAATTCGTTTAGTCATGTGTGTCAAAACACAATTCAGGATCACAACGCCATCTACCTCAGAACATTCCGGCAGCTCAGAATGACCGGCCATAAGATCCGAATGACAAACCACGGACTGGCAAAGGCAGTATAGCAGTTTTTTATTATCCACAGATATGGTACCCGCATGTATGCGTACAGTATCTGTGCAAGGGTATGAGTTGGTACAAGGCTCACTACACCTCAGCAAGGAAGGATCAATTTCCTGTTCCTGATACACCATAATGATAGAACATTAAGAGCAGGGTATATAGATGATCGACATGTATTAGTATATATTACAAGAAGTAAGGGCAATAGGCTTGATATATTGTTAGCCTTCATAGGCAGCTATTATGTCTGCTGCATTGGTCAGCTCTGTGGCTCTGACCCAGGTGTCATGTTCAGGGCCGTAGCCAGCATATCGCACTAAATAGTACTTGACACCTCTAGTGATCTTATCTGAGAGAATGTGTGATATCTCAAATAATGGTTGCCCTTCTTCGGTGATCATCTGTGGCAGATGCAAAGGTGCCCCTACATTCTGGGGAAATCAGAAGACGTCTAGAAGACGTCTTCTGAACGTCTTATAGACGTCTTCGTAGAAATGATGTCTTCTGGTTTCCAGAAGACGTCTTCTGACGGGAACGTCTTCTGGAAACCAGAAGACACTCTTCGGGGAAGACGTGCCGAAGATGTGCGGAATGTCTTCCGGATTTCGGAAGACGTCTTCCCGGAAGACATGCAAAGGGCAGTCTTCCCGGAAGATACCCGGAAGATGTTCCGAATGTCTTCTGGGCCAGAATACATTCTGACATGTGTTATCGACACATATGTCAAGGTATGGTTTGCTGGAGGTCAACATTAGCATAAAAATTTCAAATATTTTTATTTGATAAATAGGTTGGTTGAACCTATCTAAACATATTATGCACTTCGGGGAGTCAAGTGGTTAAGGCATGAAGAAGTTATGGTCGATACCGTTCCGCGATCTCCCATACTTAACCATACTTAATCACCAACTAAAAACACATATATCTCGAGATCTAGATCTGCAAATTTTTATGCTAATGTTGACCTCCAGCAAACCATACCTTGATGTGATGATTATGCAATTTGGCCACATAGCTACTTCATACCACACGTACACTAGTCGCGTAATCACAGAAGACATTCAGAAGGCGCACGGAAGACATGCGGAAGACATTCCAGGTATCTTCCTAACAGCTTCAGGGTGTCATCATGCTCTGCTGATATGATACATAATATACGGCTAAGTTAATTGATAGGTCTATCTACACATACATGTACGATTGCATCTATTCAACATACAGACCACTAAGTACGATGCCCGGCGTATTATCATGATCGCCTCTTGCGTCTTGCACCTTTCGGTCGTGAACCATCATCGTCGATGCACTCGAAAAAGTCACTAAATCAAATATCACCGCCGTCTTCATCACAGGATGTTTCTTGATTACAACTTGGTGCTCAATTTGAGCCGCCAGGATGAATGGATCAGTAGTGTCCCAAGGTGTCTCGGGATCATCCGGGTCGTATGTGTACACCACCTTTGCGGTATTGTCCGGCCCGTACTTCGAGTTTAGCTTGGCAAACCGTTTTGTCGTCGCTTGGTTGAATTCAGGGAACCACTTTCCCTTCACAAGAATGTACTCTTTCGCGGCCAAGTCGACCTTGTAGATGCTATCTACCATGGCGTACCTGCGAGTTGGAGCCACAATTATACTCTATAGTAAGAATCCCCGAAGACGTCGAGAAGACACACAGAAGACATTCGGTACATATTCTGCGCACATTCACCAAAACGTAATGCACGGACGCACCGGTCAGTCTCGATTTCCTCGCCTTTGATGTTTTCTCCAGAGAAAAGGCTCGGAAGTAACGTTGACAAGTTTTCTTCGTCTTGTCCTGAGCTGCCGTGCGATAGCAAACTCCTCGAACCACGACCGAGCCGAAAGATTGACACACGTGAGGAGGCCCTTCGACGAGTGCCGCTTCATTCTCCGTGAATGGTCTCCCCAGCCAGACCTTGGGGTCGCTACCGTGCATATGCAGCGGCACATCCATCAGGCGAGACGCTCCGGCTCGTGCGCCGTGACTTCTCCGAACATAATGGTTTTCCCTGCGAATGTATACGTGCACAGTGTCAGGACATGTATTTACTGAAGACGTGTGGAAGATGCCTAGAAGATATATATAACGTCTTCCAGGCATCTTATGGGTTTCACTTTTTACTTACCTCTTGCAGTAGTAGGTGACGTAGGCGTCGAATTTTGCCTTCAACTTGCGGTATTGGGGCACGTTGCCATGCATCCACAGCTCCAGCGCTTTCGTTTCAGCGCGGGAGAGTACATGGCGCTTGCCTTGTGTTCCCAAAACCACGGTGTTCGGCGCCCTCAACGGTGCGGTGGCCAAGAACGGGAGCACGGGTGGCCGGGTGGGATTGGTGGTTGCCTCCCGCCGGCGACGAAGTACCAAGATTAACCCTCGCACCACATGTACCATCCGGTACCGCCCGAAGCCTTGCATAACACTCTGAACCGGATATGCATTGTTCTTCACCCACCTTCGAATCTTCCCGTTGAATGATTCGAACACGTACATCCATGTCCCCCGTATTGGACCATACATGAGGAGTTGGTCGGGGAAGTGGGAAAGCAAATGCGTGTTGATGACCAGCCAGTCAGGTGAGCCATCGCGCTCGAGTGACTTGAAGAACTCATCCACCAGATTTTGAAGCTTAGGAACATCCTGCAAAATCACCAAAATAAAAGGCAATTAAGGAAGACGTGTGGAATGTACTCGGAACGTATTCGGGATGTCTTCCAGATGTCTTCCGTACCTTACAGTCTACAAGCTCCGAAGTGAGCTCTCTCGTTTTGACCGTCAACTGCCCGATCAAGTCTTCAAGCATGTTTTTCGAGTCGCCCTCGTCTCTATCCCAAGACGCTAGCACGCTCATGATGCCCGCTTGTAGCATTTTCAACGCCTCGTGACACTTGAGCGTCTTCGGTCCGGTGTTCGTGCCGTTCGGACGCAACATCTTCTTATGGTCTTGCCCCCATGACCTTCCCAACGAGAGCTCCGTCATGAACTTCAAGGCGGTCTCTAGCGACCTCAAAGATTTCGACCCTTTTGCCTGCATCGGGATTTGAAACGGACCAATTGCCATTGAATATCGTTCCACACCTGTCATTTTCCCGGGCGCGAAAGTTAGTGGTAACAGGAAGACATCTGGAAGACACGTAGAGGATACTTGGGGCACCTTCCGGGCACCTTCCTAGCTAGTGGTCGGGTTTTGACTGCATCACCTTTGTCGTCCCTTGTCGTCTTCCACCACGTGGGATGCATATCGTTCGCGCGAGCGTGCTCTCTTACACCCGGCGTAAAGTCGAACCCCATGAGTGCCTCATGGACATATAGCCCAAGGTTTCGGAGTTGATGCATGCCGTCAAGGATGACATTCTTGGAAAGATCGAAATACAGCAAACGAGATAGTGCCGATGGGAACTTCACACCAGTTTCGCCGATTTCCTCCTCCAACACTTCCTGAAGATTGGCCGCATTCTTACACGTGCTAAGCAAGACGTGTCGTTGGCCCGCGCGTCGAATGAACTCGTCGGTCTTTGGTACAACGACCATATCGCAAAAATGAGACACGCGGGCGTAAATGAGAAAAAAAATGAGAAAGCATTAAATTGTCTGCCAAATTGGTTTTTGGGGTTCTGAATGACAAATATGAGGGTTAATTTGAATAGTCCTTGAAGGAATTTCGAAAAATCTGGTTTTTGACTCTTCAAAGTAGCCACGCGAGTCACGCGTGCGGCAAGAAAACGGGAAAGGTGGAAGTATCGTGTTAGGTGTGGAAAGTTATGATTTTGCCTTATGTTTGTGAACGAAATGTTAGATTTTTGCACTATTAGAATATGTAATATTTTGACATTTCCAAAAATACAACTATTTGCTTACATGGGAGAGATCCAGCAGATTTATGGCCCATGTTAGGGTGTTTGGAGGGTCACGTAGTAAAATACTTCTCATCGGGCGAAAGTGAGCAGCAAAGGAGATATTTTCAAAAGCTATTGTGCTGGAAAAGTTGTTCGGGAGTGAAACCAACCAGGGGTGATGCTCCCTCAGGCTTCATGTGACCCAACATGGGCATTCAGCGGGTAAATTTGCCCTGAACAGGCTATTCCAGCACGATTCTCGGCAGCTAAGAAGACCGGTTAACTGTATTATTTCGCGGGAAACATTAAAATACGTCAGAGGCAAAATATCCCGCGGCAGGTGTTCCTACAGGTGTGCTGCACATGGATATATCGGGGCGTCCAAGGTTCAGGGTTTTAGGGTATATGTTGGAGGAGTCGTAACCGGAGGTCGTTTGCACACACCTGCGTTCGTGACATAGAACCACAACCCGCACCTTAGACTACCTACACCAGTATGGCCAATATTGGAATATTGCAGTATTGGATATGGCCTTTCGATACTTTTACGTTTCGCGACTGCCAGTTACAACAAGCCCAATGGGTTCCTGAAGACCCTTTAATTCTCCGCTTGTGGCGGCAAGCGCGGCAACAAGCTGAAGAAGACTGGGAGGACTTCGGGCAACATGCAGTTAATCTCAGGACCTATCACTGGTGGAGTTTTTGGCCGATGTACGTCCACGGCCGTAGATCCAGCGAAAGGTTCGGTGTGAGGCATCTCGTGTACTGGTATGAGGGCGGGTGGATCTACCACCGATACTCAGATTTGGAGTGGCGGGCCTGGCGAAATAGAAGCCGCTCCAGCGAAACAACGCACGGTGCCCTGACAGAGCTGGAAAGCGATCTGCTGCAGGAAGATGAAAGGAGATGCGCAGTTTGCGGGCGTATGTTAAGAACCTGCACCCTGACGCGCATATTTGATGCTAGCGCGTGCAATGAGGAGACGTATGCTTGGTAGCTAACACTTATGTCACGTGACTGTACACAAATGAACCGTATATTTACATGTATGAAAAACAATAAGTTTCACGCCGTGTGGCCATTGTAATCTAGTGTGCGTGCCACGAGGAATGAATGAGGCTGTGTTCCTTACCTTCACCTGTCCAACGCCTCGGAGGCCAAGTTTTCCCTGGCCACCTTCAGAAGTTCTGCCTTTTCAGGTCCTCCTGGAACTCCGCCGACAGCAGGTTTGCCAGGAGGTTCGTCCCAGCAAGTCAGGATCTCACTCGCATCGAAGTCGTACCAACCTGTCACTTTCGGAGCGGCTCTCCGGAAGGCGTTCTCCGCGAACAAGCTGTTCAAGTCAGAGAAGGTTTTGCTTGTTCTCCTCGTGCTCGGCATAAGCAGAGGCGCACATGGAAGCCAAAACCCCCACTTCACTCTGTTCGTGTTCAGATCCACCTCCAAGACCTCCACGAAATGCATGGGCATGGACACGGCGTTGTTCCCAGGCATGCGGATAGTAAAGCTGCAGCCGTCGTTGCCCGCGGCCACCGTAACTGCGAAACTTTTGCCCGCACTCTTCGCCAGCATGTCGATGGTGTAGTCCGTAGGAAGGTTACGGTAGGCCAACGGTATGTCGTCGTCCGGGTCGTCCTCGTCGTCCTCGTCGTCCTCGTCGTCCTCGTCCATCGAGACGCCTGCGAACTGTCCAGTGGCCGCCTCCGGGGGATGCGCGTTCTCCACCTGCTCCGCAATCTGGTTTGCATCCTCGAAAAAGCAATCGTCGTCAGGAGCGAAGCTGTCCGTTATAAGGGCGCCTGTCGGACCGATCACAGAGGCCGCTCGGAATAGCACTCGTCCCTTTTCACGACCCCGCGCTTGTCGAGACTTCCCGGGTGGAGACTTGCTCCCTGGGGACGCCTTTGCCAATGGCGAACTGCGTGCACGCTTGTCACTTGGAGCTCGTGCTTGATCTCCCTGTGGCGCTGCAGGAGCAGGGCATCCTCGGCCACCTGCGCCTGGCCCTCGTGCTGCCGGTGCCTGTGGTCGAGTAGGCATAGCTTCGTTGGTTTGCGGGCCTCGCGCGGCAGCTCCTTCTCGTCTTGCCTGTGTAGTGGCTGTTACAGCCCCGAGTGATGGCGCCGCCCGCGCAGCTCCGCCGGCTTCGGAAGTTCTTGCAGGCAAGGCCTGCTCCGTACCCGGCGACGCTTCCTCCCCGGTTTCCTCACCTGTCGTCGCTCGGCTTTTTTTTTCGAAGGACTCTGAGATGTTCGTGGTGGGCCTTTCGGGCGACATCCGTCGCTTCAAATAAGGCCTTCGCCAACGGCCCCTTGAGTGGGCGTTCAGGAAGTTCAACTCCCAGGTGGTGCAACGCTGCTTTACACTCGGCCACCGTGTACCTGCAATGGCAGCCGACGCGTGCGTAAGACACACAGCTAAGACTCAGGTAGGCATAATACTTGCAAGACCTAACAATGAAATCGAGGTGCTCGCAACCGACCAACGGGACGAACCAAAAATCGACGGACTCGACGTCCCTCGCTTTCTCCACGCACTTGCGCACGATCTCTTGTGGAGGTTTCCGCGGAAGGTCCTTGCTTAACACGTTGCGACCATCGGATAACACTTCGAACTGTTCGGGCATCGTCCGTTCTGGCACCTCCTCCTGCACTGGCTTCTTGTGCCAGGCGTTCTCGTAAAGCTCCTTCAAATCCACAGGAGCCTGTGGGGTCGGCGTCGGTCCAGCCCAGGAATCGTAGTCCTCGGCGGTCTTGGGCAAGGTAAAGTACCCGAGCAACGTGTCCAGCGTGTCACTTGGAATACGGTAGTGGATGTAGTCGCACATGCGACTGAAAGCAGTGCGAGTTTCCCTCTCTTCCTTCGGGTCTAGCGGCTTCACCCCTTCTAACGTGGGGCTGCTGTCGAAAGCTGGGTAACTTTTCATTACCTCCAGGCCCTTACGGAGATCCTCATCCACTCCGGCAGGCATGTGGTTTGCGTATTGTTCTCCAAACTTGTACTTCAGGCGTGTAACACCATCCACGTCCTTCTCGAAGTGCATCAGGTGTGTACGCCTGACTTTCCCAGAATAGCCTTCAAACTTTGGGTTTATGTGCGGCTCCAGCCAAGCCTTGAAGTCCAACTGTTGGCCTTGTACGTCCGTGATTTTGGTGAACTTCTTCACCGGCCAGCTTCGTAACCAGCCAATCCACGATTCCAGGGTCAACAGCCACACTCCAGATTTGCGCGCGTCTTTCCCAAATATGAACATCTTGATGAGTATAAACCAACCGTCGCAGTCGTTATGGGTGTGCGCGACCATCAGACGGTGGAAGACAACCACGTTGTAAATATTGTAGTGCACCAACACCGCACAAAACGCGAACGTGTTCTTGTTCCAGTTTTCTGAGCCACCATCCAGCTGCAAATGAAGCTCCTTCCGGAAGTAGCGCTTGCCTGCGCGACCTTGTGCGGTGTAGTGCAACAAGTTCCACAGTGTCGTGAGCAGCATGTTTGCACCCTTAGCCCCGCTCCAAGGGAGCCCAACGGAAAATAGAAGCAACGAGCCATGAAGTATCGTGAGCTGCAGGTGTAGGTTAAAGAAATGCTGTTTCTTCTCGCTGATGCCCTTAACTTGATGCGGGGCATGCGGAATAACCGTGTTCTGATTTGCCGCGCCGTCCGCCGCTATGGAGTCGATCCGACCGTCAGGGTCAGAACCCTCCTTCCGCCTGAGGTCATAACACGTGCGTTGCAACCTGTGAATGTAGTCGCGTCGCGCGAAACGAGCAGAATAGGCGTCCCAGCGTGCAGGTTCGCGACCCTGTTGTCCAAGAAGCTGAGCCCTCTCTGCTCCCAGATCGTCACATGTCGTGCAGATTCCGGACACCTCCACCTTCGCCCTTACCGTTATGTCTCGAGCCTTGAGCAGGTTTTTCACGTATATTTTGAAGGTTTCAGCACATACTGCCCACTGGTCCTCTGTGTCGAACTTATACAAGTCGTACTGCACACCATAATCGATGGATGGAATTTGGCGCGCACCACTTACCGGCATCCTCTGTGGTGCTCCTTTCAACATATTCGAATCCGCCCACTCGCGGAACACCTCCTCGTGGTAGGAAATCTTCGTCACCACCGCCTTCGCCACAGGGAATGCAGTTGTTGCCGGTAGTTCCCCCTTCTCTTCAAGGATAGGTGCCTTATATCGCTGGTACGAGCTCCTGGGGAGCGCCCACACTGTTCTGAACGCCTCCTCGCAGATCTCCTTTTCGAAAAGCTTCAGGGTGCCAAGAACACGCTCTCCAGACTCGCGCTTCACCATCGCTTTGCGCATAGTTGCCATAATGTAAGACTTGAACTCAGTTTGGCCCATGCGCTCCTTATGGTCCATATTGCCCTTGAATGTGCTGAACAAGAAACTGCAGTTCCGATCGCACCCACAGCTGAAACCGCCCTCGCATAGTCCGGGAATATTGGACTGTGCAATTTGAAGAGTCTTCTGCTTTGACAATCTCCTGCCGCTGGAGTTGCTGCTATTGCTGCTCATCTTGCGAGACGCGTACCGTTGTTATGTTGTTTCATATTTGAACGCTTACCTGATATGAGGGTCCTTGTTTCCTAGAACTTGGGCGGGGTTATGACCGTGACCGCCCAAGTTTTCGAAGACTTGGGCGGGGCGATGACAGTGACCGCCCAAGTTTTCGAAGACTTGGGCGGGGCGATGACAGTGACCGCCCAAGTTTTCGAAGACTTGGGCGGGGCGATGACAGTGACCGCCCAGGTTTTCGAGAACTTGGGCGGGGCGATGACCGTGACCGCCCAAGTTTCCGAGAACTTGGGCGGGGCGATGACAGTGACCGCCCAAGTTTTCTAGAGCTTGGGCGGGGCGATGACCGTGACCGCCCAAGTTTTCGAAGATTTTGGCGGGGCGATGACAGTGACCGCCCAAGTTTTCTAGAACTTGGGCGGGGAGATGACAGTGACCGCCCAAGTTTTCGAGAACTTGGGCGGGGCGATGACCGTGACCGCCCAAGTTTTCTAGAACTTGGGCGGGGCGATGACAGTGACCGCCCAAGTTTTCTAGAACTTGGGCGGGGCGATGACAGTGACCGCCCAAGTTTTCGAGAACTTGGGCGGGGCGATGACCGTGACCGCCCAAATTTTCTAGAACTTGGGCGGGGCGATGACCGTGACCGCCCA
>LGRX02035851.1:0-12838 GCA_001247695.2 Cymbomonas tetramitiformis
TGTATAATCCATCCACCAGAGCAGTGGCTCTAGCCTCGGTATAGCCAGGCGACAGGTGAGAACCTGTATAATCCATCCACCAAAGCAGTGGCTCTAGCCTCGGCATAGCCAGGCGACAGGTGAGAACCTGTATAATCCATCCACCAGAGCAGTGGCTCTAGCCTCGGCATAGCCAGGCGACAGGTGAGAACCTGTAATCCATCCATGGCTCTAGCCTCGGCATAGCCAGGCGACAGGTGAGAACCTGTATAATCCATCCACCAGAGCAGTGGCTCTAGCCTCGGCATAGCCAGGCGACAGGTGAGAACCTGGATAATCCATCCAACAGAGCGGTGGCTCTAGCCTCGGCATAGCCAGGCGGCAGTTGGAGATCTGGATAAAAGCTCTGTGCATCCCGAGGAGGCGGTAGGGGTTTAAAACCTTTCCTCCGGGCCGGCATCCCGAGAACTGCCGGGTAATTGGCAAACCTATTGTCATCACCTGTGGTGTGCCGTGTTGGAAGGTTTGAAACCTTGAGCGTAGTAATGGATGTGAGATCTCGAGCCTTGGGGGAGCCTGGTAGTGCAGATGGCAGACCGGTGAGAGGCCGACCCTTGTGCTTAAGAGGTTGATCTCCTTATTGCGGTGTGTGTCATGGGAAGTGTAATGTCATCCCAGACAACAGGCGGCTGAGACCTGTATAATCATCCTGAGCAACAGTAGAAGATCTGTATAAAAGCTTTACTGGTCCGACGTGGTCAGCGTGGACGTGACCTTCCCTAAGGGGGGGGGAGTTGTGCTAGGAGGCAAGCACAAGAGCAAGAAAAACGGCTAAGTACAAAACGCAAGAGTACTCAGTACGGAGTACAGTAGGACCGATCAGAATGATGTTGATGTGAGGTGCCTAGCCTGTTGTACGGAGTACTCAGTACAGTTGAGTTATGGAAAGAGTTCCTGAATGTATAAGAACTCCAAGTGTAACCCGTTTCGGGGATGAGAACTGAACTGAGAATTGTAACATAAAAAGTAAGAGCCGTAACTGCTGTATATTGTGTATTAAAAGCATGCACTTGAAAGCAAAAGCATAACTAGAAAGATTTACGAAACCGAAGTCTGATAGTTGACCAAGCGTAATCATACCTCGTGCGGTCGTTTAATAAGTGTAGATATATTAAGTCCGAAACCGTAAAGAAGAGATAAGCAAGAGTGGAGACTCCTACAATAAGTGGTGATTATCTGTGGGGTATGTTTTACATTGGTGAGCGGTCAAATATAGACGTAAAGATTCCAAACGAACTAAACCATTATCATATCACGAGTACACCCCTCGCATCACTGATCACTCATGACTGACTTTGGGGTCTAAGTAAATTGCACGAGCTGTCAAATACCGAGGGCTACCTGAAAGATTGTATAGAGCCGCGCAAACAATGCCATACTAAATGCACATATGCCTCATCGGTTTGTGCACGTGCCAACGACGTCCTCCTCTTATTGATTGTTTTCACCCTCGACCTACTCCCATGGCATCAATATCATGGGCACCCTGCATTTTTCATATTGACGGAAAATGAACTCAGCAAAGAAGATGCTTCGACTTAGTGCCGTGATAGCAAAGGTGAAAGATGGGGCAAGCGCCATACATCAACAATACTGCTCTATATGACAATGACAATAATTGTCATTATGGCAATATACATATGCAAAAATGACATGAGGCCGTAGGATGCGATGCATAATCGCCACGAGCCTAACGACCGACTACCAATGAGTCAACGGTGAGTCCTGAATACATACCGATGTCGACATGCCAATTGCAAAAATACCATCGGGTCCACCTTTTGCCATATGTTGCGAATGCGGAAATTCATCCAACCAAAAACAAGGGGTGTTTGAAGCACCTGCATTCCCGCCGCCCTCTCATTGAGACATGGATCTACTTGCAATCCTACAGAAGCCAGCCAGATCCATACAACATCCAGCAGCCATTTGAGGCCCACATAAGACAGGTGCAGGTGACTCTGATTCTGACGGTAACCTGATCCTCGCAAGAATAATCCAAAATTATCGGCACTATAATTTCGGTTATTCGAAGGTAGCAGAGTACACCCCCCTCCCGTCGATGTCGCCTGGGATTTTTTTTTGTGCATCAGATTTTCTGTGCGACAGATCCCGTAGCGACGAGTGAGCGCGACAGTCGTGTCGCCCGCGACGGTTTCGGACGGAGACCCGTCACTGCGTGTCAGTTTGCCCGCATCATATGCCCGAGTCATACGAGACACTTGCTTGATCTGTTTTGGGATTTCAAACTGACACTTTCCGATCGGCCGCCACGTGGCCCGATCGAGCCTCGGCCAACTGCCGAGAGTTGTGCGACAGTGCTTAAAACAGTTTCACTAGAATCAGTGAAACAGTTTTCTCACTTCGAGCCCACACGTGCCACAAGCACGGTTTTTGCTCTTTTTTCTGGGCGAATTATTTAAAACAAATAATTCTGCGGCTCGAAGTAGAAAACTTTTCTGACTTCTGACTTGTCTTTTCCAGGATGAATCCTCCTCCTAACCCTTTGCCGATTGCCCCGGTCCCCATCTGGGGGTCGCCTGCCGTGCGTGCTGCCTTGAACGACTGTAACGCATTTTTCCCGACTGTCCGATCTACTAGATGGTCGCGAGTTACAGCCGTGCATGCACAAGAGGGCTTGTCTCAGCATTTTGGACCGTTGCGCGCAGCTTTTCGTGAGAGCATTCCGCCAGTTGTTTTGCCGGATCTTCCAGCGCTGACGGCAGCAGGCACAGGCTTTCTAGTCGCGGACCCGACGGCGGCTTCCACCTTCTCCATGCCGGCACAGTGGGAAATTGTTCCACCGTTGCCGGCTCCGTGGGGGCCCGTCAAAGCCGCGGCTGAGGCTTCGTGGAAGTTAGTGGGCCGGATTTTAGATTCCGTGCAAACTTACTCCGCGAATTTGCCTGTTGCGCCAGTTGTGCAAGCGCCAATTGTGCAAGCCGGACCGGTTGATCCCGTCCTGGCGCTGATGCAACAACAGTTAGCTCAGCAGCAAGCGAACCATGAGGCTGCGATGGCAGTGCTGAGGCAAACGGTTGATGCGCAGCAGCAGCAGCTGATTGCAGCCGCTGCTGCTGCAGCCGTGGTAGCCGCTCCTCCCGTTTCGCCTGAGCTGCGAGCACTAATTGTTGCATTTGAGTCTGCGCCCCTGTTTGTAGAGGAGTGGCCGATGGAGTGCTTAGACGTGTTGACCGCCGTACTTCATGTGCATGCGACACGATTGTCGGGTTTTCTTGTCGCGGCCGGTACGGCTCACTTCGGGTTAGACCCGTTAGTGAAGCTTAGGCCGGCCGCCTTTCCACTGATGTGCCATTTGTGCCCGCAGTTGGTTGTCGATGACCCGCAGGCGTTGGAGGGAGCTCTTCGCACGCCGCAGCTTCTTCGTGCTTTCGTCTTTTCAGTGAAGATGGAACTGACGAAGTGGCAGGCGTTCGCGGTGATGATTGATCCCGAGCGCCCTACTGTCGAGTTCGCTTTGCTCGGTGCCCCCACAGGTTCACCGTCAGCGAAGGGCGGAAATTCTTCCGCCCCGATTGCTGGCGGTGGCGTTGGGGGCACGGGCGTTCCGGCACCGGCTGCTGGCAGCCCACCAGTGGCGCCAGTTACGCCAACGGTGCCGGAAAAGCATCGGCAGTCTGAAGCGGACATCGAGGCGGCGGTTAAGGGCCTGGACGTGTCTCCCGACGCTGCACAGTTCTCAGGTAGGTCACTCTTCACTCGTCTTGCCCCTGTTAGGCCTGTTTCAGGTGTTCATCGGGGTCTTGATTTGAGAGTCCGTCCACGCCAGACATTCGCCGAAGATGATTCTCCGGCGTGGGAGATTGGCGTGGACGGAAGAGCTCACCTTCGAGTTAACTCGAAGTGTAAGTCTCTTGAGGAGTGGGAGACTAGCTTTCTCGACATTGCACTTGCCGCCCCCTCAGTGGAGGGCGGCAAGGTCTTGTTAGCTTTTCGCACTTGGTTCTGCCTTCGGGCAGAACAATTCGGCTTCAAGGTCATGCTGGAATTCTATGACTTCCTCATGCACCTTGTGAGTGAAGAGAAGTCCTCCATGGAGATGGCGAAAGTCATTCTCGTGTGGCAGGATTTTCAGCTCCGCAAAATGTCTGCGGGGATTGATCTCTTCACTCCCTCGGGGATTTCTAAGAAGGGTGCTGATGAGCGCCCTTCAAAGGTCCCCAAGGTGGCCAAGGTCCCCCCTGTTGCTCCTCCTTCTGCCAAGAAGTCCAAAGGCAAACATTGCTTTAACTTCAACAGCAAGAAGGGTTGTAGTTTCACTGCATGCAGACACCCGCACGTCTGTTCCGGGTGTGGGGGGGGTCACCCTGTCTTCGAGTGCCCTAAGACCAAGGTCTGAAGGGTTGGGCTGCTGCCTGTGTGTGACACGACACAGGCTCGGCAGCAGGGTGAGCTGACTGCGGGGGAATTGCCCCCGCCTTGTGTTGTGTCGGCTTCGCCCGTTCCTTTGGATTTGTCTTCCCCTCCACCAGTTGTGGAGGGAAGCCCTGTTCAGTCAGCCTCGGACTCACCGAAGGCTGACAATGTTCCTTGTTTGTCCCCGGACAGCCCGTTGGTCTCTGTCAGGGGCCCCTTGGAGGGGGGTATTGTTGACACCCCCCCCCCTGCTTCGTCCCCCCCTGCCCAGGCCCCGTGTTTGGGCCTAAAGGTGTCTTAGACACTTTTGCAGGTCGGGGGAGAGTTGAGCCCGTCCCGAGGCTTGGTCGGGAGAAGCGGCCCATGGCACACGCTTGGATGTGCCGTAGCCGTCCGGCTAAGGCCTTGAGAGGGGCCTTGGAGTGTCACCCGTCGGCGACACATTGTTTTCAGGAAGCATGGGACTCCTTCGGGGAACCCAAGCATGATTCCTCTTTTGTTCCCGGACCAGTTGACATTGGGGACAAGCCCGTCCCGGTCACTGCCTCCACCCGTTGGCCAGCTTTGCTGGATCAACTGTGGGCAAAGACTTCTGCTGTCTCTTTGGAAGCAGCAGGCACTTCTGTCCAGCAGTGGCAGGAGTTCATGTCTGAGCTCAGGGAGGCCGGGGCCTCGGTCCCGGCCATGACTTCCCAGGCTTGCAGAATGGCAGCTGCCTTTCTGGAAGACCCTGATTGCGTGTACCTTGTTAGGGGTGCAGCATGCGGGGTGGGGTTTCCCTTTTCACAAGTTCCCGAAGACACTTTCTACTCGGTAGAAAATTATGTGTCTAAGGAGCACTGGCCGGCCATGCAAGCAGAGATTCTCAAAGAGAAAGCTGCTGGCAATGTGGTTGAGGTCCGCATGCACTGGAAAGTGCAGGGCATCTCGGCAGTGGGCATTGTGGAAAGGGAGAGGAAAGGTGTGATTAAATTCAGACCTGTGTGGGACTATTCCAGACCGGAAGATGTGGGAGTTAACTCCCGCATCGACCTAGTCAAAGAGAAGTTTGCCTCGGTGAAGGATGCTTACTCTTTGCTTAGACCGGGTTTGTGGATGGCTAAGGTGGACCTCACCGCAGCCTACCGGAGTGTCCCAGTGGCAGCCCGGTACTGGATGTCCCACGTGTTTAGTTGGGATGGTGAAGTTCTGGCTGACACGAGGGCCCCCTTCGGGAATTCCTCTATGCCAGGTATCTTCACCAGATTCACTCGGGCAATTGTCCGATGGATGCAGGCTCAAGGTGCCTCAATTGTAGGGTACCTTGACGATTTTCTCCTGGTGGGCTCATTTCATGAGGTTCAGGAGTTCATGTGGCTTTTGCACGAGTTCGTAACCTTCCTCGGCTTCGAGGTCAACCCGGACAAGTGTGAGGGTCCCTCCCAGGTCCTAGAGTTCCTGGGGGTGGAGCTCTCCACCACCGAGGGGGTTTGCACTGCTCGCATCTCCGAGGATCGGATGCTTGTAGTACAGGCCAAGGTGGAGGAGGTCCGCAGGTTGGGGGCCCTGGGTGGCCCCCAGGTTCCCCGGGCCAAGCTAGAATCCTTGCTTGGCCTGCTTGCTTTCTGCGGGCAAGTGGTGTACGGCCTTTCGCTGTACACTAGGTTTGCCCATGCATTGTTGTCACAATGCAAGGCGAGGTTCCTCCACCTTAATGACAAGGTGGTCCAGGACCTCAAGGTCATTTGCACAGTCATGAGACTGTACAATGGCCGACGAGTCCGACTAGACCGGCTGGAGGTTAAGTGGGAATGGTTTTCCACTGATGCCTCCACCGGAGTCGGGATGGGAGCAGTGCTCGACAAGCGCTGGTTCGCCGTCACCTGGGCTTGGCTCCGTAGCCAGCCCCAGGAGGATTTCTTCCCTTTCAATCCAAATAACCCAAAGTCTAAGGACATCGGGTATTTGGAATTGTTTACCCTCTACTGGGCCCTGGTCCTTTGGGGTAAACACTTGGAGGGGAAGTCCGTAGTTGTCCACATTGACAACAAGTGTGTCATTGGGCAACTACAGCGGTGGTGGGGCCCGTCTGAGTACATACCGTTACTCAGACAGTTGTTCCTCGTGTGTGTCCAGCATGACATCCGTCTGCTTCCAACCTACATTGCCTCAAAGGACAATGTCTATGCTGACCTCCTTTCGAGGGGTCAAATTAGTGCATTCCAGAGGCGGTGCAGGGAGGACAGGCATCACTCGGTCTGGATTGAAGACCGGGATGATTGGATGCTCCTGCCCAACCTGTGGAGGGCCCTGGACGTCCAGTTCGGGCCCTTCACGGTTGACTGCTGTGTTTCACAGCACGGTGCCAACTCCTTCTGCCGGGTCGGCTGGACGAAGGAGGATGACGCCAGAGTTATGGACTTTCGGGGCCATAACTGCTGGGGGAATCTTCCTTTCTCTGGCTTCCTCGAGATCATCCAGAATTTTCTGAGGTGTAAGAGGCAGCAGCAGCGTGGCACCGCCGGGACCTTCTTGGTCCCGGTCTGGGAGGGAGACCCCGGCTACGAGCTGGTAAAGTCCCTCCCCGAGGTGTTCAAGGTAGTGCGCCGTTGGCCCGCACGGAGTACCTTGTTCACCGCCCCCTCCCCGCAAGGGGGAGGGCGGACTTACTGGGGGGACACCAGATGGGCCACCATGGTGGTCCGCTGCCCCCCGCACCCTGTCGAGTGGACTGACTCCGTGCTCACCGGGGTGACTTGGTGAGCAGGTGAGGAGCTCGACAGGCTGTTGGCCCAGACCGCCATCTACCAGTCTGTGTGTTTTGCCTTAAACACACAGGCCTCGTACTCTACCGGGGTAAGGAGCTTCGTCTCTTTCTGCATCTCCGGCAGGTCTCGAGGTTTTCTGGCAATGATGCTCCCGGCAACAGATGATGTACTGGCATGGTGGGTCGTGTTTATGGTTACTGACCGGAAGGTCAAGCCATCCACCGCCAAGAAGTACACCTCGGGCGTGAGGGCCCTCCATCTGCAGCTGGGTTTGGTGTGGGTCCCGGTGAGGGAGAGATGGGCCGTGCATTCAGCCCTGCAGGGCTGTGGTCGGAGGTGGGACACCCCCTCCAAGCAGACCATGCCCATCGGGTTTGAGGAGCTGTTGCAGATGGCAGTAGTGGTAGACCCCAACAGTTTCCTAGAGATTGTGGTGTTTGCTGCCATGCTGACTGCATTCTTCTTCTTCTTCCGGAAGGACAATGTCTCGGTTGAGAAGGCGGACGCCTGGAACCCTCGTGGTCACCTGGTCCGTGCCGACATGTCCTTTCCGGTCCTGGAGGAGGGGGCCCGTCAGGTGGACATTAGAGTGCGTCACTCTAAGACCATCCAGGCGGGAGAGCGCTACCACACCGTGCGCGCGGGTGAGGTCCCCGGCTCCCCCATCTGTGTCGTCCGGGCACTTTGGAGGATTGGGCAATTGCCGAACCTCGGCCCGGACGGGCCTCTGTTTTGCACCGAGGATGCCAAGGGCCGCCTGAAGCCCTTGACACACTCGGTGTTTGTGGCCGTCTTCCGCAAGCTGGCGGCTCGGGCAGGGCTGGACCCGGCTGCCTACACCGGCCACTCCTTCCGCCGTGGCGGGGCCACCGCTGCTTTCAGGTTGCAGGTGCAGGACGCCCTGATTCAGGCCCACGGTGACTGGGCCTCCGAGTGCTACAAGCTGTACTGCGACATGGACGATGCACAGCAGCTGATCCTCCCCTCGGCAATGGCTTCTGGCGCTGCAGCCGCCACCCGCGCCTTCGAGGGGCGAGCCTAATCGGTACGTGCCCTCTCCCTACGGCCCTCCCGCCCCTCTCTCTCTCTCTTGCCGATGGGTTGGGTGTTGTGGTCTCAGTGCAGTGCTTCCCTAGCAGCAGGAACCTAGGCTTGCCTCTGGTGTACTCCGGTGTCTGGATAGGCCCTACTGTGGGCTGTACCTAGGCTTGCCTCCGCTGTACTCCGGTGCCTAGTTAGGCCCTATTGTGGGCTGTTGTGCTGCTTAAGGGGGTCCCAAGCAGCAGTGACCCAGACTCCGGTAGAGTGTACCGCTGGGTGTACCGGGGTTTGGTTAGGCCCTACTGTGGGCTGATGTGCTGGTTTTGGGGACTCGGACTAGGGGCCTCGTGCGGTACCGCTGGGTGCCTGCTCCTAGTTGGGTGAGAGGAAGCTTCTTTGTCCCCCAGGTCTTGGCTGAAGCCTGAAGCCGCGCCAAGCTGGAGCCCAGCAGCTGCTGAGCAGCTGCACAGAAGCTTCCTTGTGTCACCACTGCTTAGAGCCACAGTTCAGACACTTGGCTAGTTGTGAGATTGAGAGATGAGACAGACTCGAGAGTTGTTGGTACAGAGACACAGAGACATGGGACCCTTGCCTGATGTCTGACTAGCAGACCGCTGTGACCAGGAGTACTGGAACACATCTTCGCAGACGGTATATCAATATTTGATTTGTATATAAAATATTGCTAGTCCCATGTGTGTTGTGATTGTGCCTTGGTGTACCTGCTTCCTGGCAAGAATAATCCAAAATTATCGGCACTATAATTTCGGTTATTCGAAGGTAGCAGAGTACACCCCCCTCCCGTCGATGTCGCCTGGGATTTTTTTGTGCATCAGATTTTCTGTGCGACAGATCCCGTAGCGACGAGTGAGCGCGACAGTCGTGTCGCCCGCGACGGTTTCGGACGGAGACCCGTCACTGCGTGTCAGTTTGCCCGCATCATATGCCCGAGTCATACGAGACACTTGCTTGATCTGTTTTGGGATTTCAAACTGACACTTTCCGATCGGCCGCCACGTGGCCCGATCGAGCCTCGGCCAACTGCCGAGAGTTGTGCGACAGTGCTTAAAACAGTTTCACTAGAATCAGTGAAACAGTTTTCTCACTTCGAGCCCACACGTGCCACAAGCACGGTTTTTGCTCTTTTTTCTCCCGCCATCCCTCCCTGGTCCTGTTGTGTGACTCTGGGTTTGAGCGTGGTGGGGTTTGGGTGAGAGGAAGCTCCTTTGTCCCCCAGGTCTTGGCTGAAGCCTGAAGCCGCGCCAAGCTGGAGCCCAGCAGCTGCTGAGCAGCTGCACAGAAGCTTCCTTGTGTCACCACTGCTTAGAGCCACAGTTCAGACACTTGGCTAGTTGTGAGATTGAGAGATGAGACAGACTCGAGAGTTGTTGGTACAGAGACACAGAGACATGGGACCCTTGCCTGATGTCTGACTAGCAGATCGCTGTGACCAGGAGTACTGGAACACATCTTCGCAGACGGTATATCAATATTTGATTTGTATATAAAATATTGCTAGTCCCATGTGTGTTGTGATTGTGCCTTGGTGTACCTGAATCCTGGCAAGAATAACATGCGGAAACACAGCTACCAATGCATGTCGCAGTCCAATCACACAGATGCCAATGTATGCTGCAGTCCCATGGCATGCACAGAAATAATAGAATGGCCGGATAGCGCATCACGGACCATAGCGCATCACGGACCTGGCCATTCAGAGTGAAGCTGATGGGAGGTACTGCATTGAAGCGTAAGCTGGTTGGAAATGGCTGGATACAGGTTTCATTGTCATACAGGTACCTGCCACATCAAGAGTACACCAATTAAATGCAGCTAGCTGAGATATAATGGTCTGGATTCGCAGGGTTGTCTTTGCCGATTCATTTTGGCAGGTGATTTCAAAGTGGTCCAATCGCAGGCTATTTTGACCTCAGGGTGGTCTTTACAGGCAACGGCATATTCAACAGGCATTGCACAAATGCGTTGGAGACCACAACACTTCTTGCACACGAGGACGAGCATTTTACAAGAGCTCCACATTCCGAGGCCACAAATCCGAATGGGATCACTACTGATTGCAGTCGAAGAGGTCATTGTCTCTTTAGGTCTCTTCACCTCTTTTGATGCAACGAGGTAATACGCTGGTCGCTGGGATCTCAAGGGCCAGGATTGCTGGGATCTCAAGGGCGAGGATTGATGGGATCTCAAGGGCCAGGATTGCGATGCTGTGCGTGCTACGCCTGCATACTGTCAGGAAACGTGGTCTAGACTTGGAAAAACACATAACGCACTGATAAGCCCACCTGTTGACAGTGCCTTCATCGAGGCAAAATGCACGTGCAAAATCCTCAGTGGCCGCCCTCTGTGTTATCCGCACATCCCTTGCGCCATTCTCAATTAAACTTGCGACCCGGCACCCTCGGTGCAGCAGAAGTTGATGGGACAGAGCCTGCACCCGAGGTGCAGCAGACGTCGATGGACAGAGCCTGCACCCGTGGTGCAGCAGAAGTTGATGGATAGAGCCTACACCCGAGGTGCAACAGAAGTACACTAGCACAGCACAAACATGACGTGGCGCGGTGAGGCGGGACATGCGAGGATAGAGCAGTGACCTGCTGCTTGAGGTGCAAGTGCACCAGTGCACGCATAATGAAGAGCGACGCGTTGATTGGCAGAGCGGCGCACGCCTCCGTGTACAACTGCAAAGCCTGTGCTGTGTGGAATCTCCTCCACATTCAGTATCATAGGTTGGTCCGATGCCCACACAACCCCTCTCGGCATGGTGGAGTCCTAGATTACGGCAGCCAACGGATCTCATAATTTACCCTGATTCCTCGCCATAGTGAGCGATGGACGGACATGCGAGCGATGGACGGGCAAAGGGCCTCTCCATGTTGGGGCATCAGGAGGCGCATGAAGGCTTTCAGCGGCGCCCACCCGAAGATGAATACCTTTTCTTTCACTTAACACCGCAATTTGCCAAAGAGAAGCACTGCTGTGCGTTTCGATTAAAGGGCTTTTGCCTTGCAGCGTGCAGCAGCGTGCGTGAGCAGAAGCCAGATCTTGCATTTTGATGTCCTAATGCCCAGCAGTCCAGTGGGAATGAGCGGAGGCTCCGAGTGGGAGCGATGGGCAAAGGTGTGAACCGAAGATAAGGTTTGCGCGCGAGTATGGAGGCATGTTGATCCTTGAAAGAAAACGCAAAAAAGAAAGAAAAAAAGAATATAGCTCTGGTGACTTTCGGTTCGAGGCTCTCAGTGCACCTCCGACTCACTCATACTGTTGTGAGTCACTTCTGAGTATGCTATTAGCCACAGCACAATTTGACATTCACAGTGAGCAAAGAACATCGAACTGCCTTTCAGTTCGACTGCAAGGGGTAGCGCACGGACCTCGTGATACTGCTCGATCTGGATGTGCATTATGGCGCGAAGGTGGCACAGCTCCGCAGTTTGCACACCAGGTAGCACAATCCGCTCCCATTGATAATATCCTGCGACGTTCCCAACAGCGCAGGCGGCTCGTCGGATGATACCCTGGCAGTCCCAACAGCACAGGCGGCTCGGCAAACGATGCCATTGTGTCGTTCACGGCACGCTACACAGTCCCAGGATGGTCAAAGGCAGAGGGAGTCCACACCTCTCAAGAGCTCCTTCCCGGAATTGTTGTCTCCGGGATCCTCGCCATCCGGGCACTCCAAGAGTCCGCTGGCGACGCTCAGGAGAATGCTCAGGTGCTGCTTGTTGAAGATGCACGCCTCGGCCTCGCCAGGTCCCATCTCTGCCTGGTTCCTCCCCCCATCCCCGCATCCACCTTCCCGGGACTTGCGGAATTTATTTGCCTCATGACCCTTCACTGTCTGTAGATCCTGAAGCGGGCGATGCGTATAAGGCCACATAACGGGAACCCGGCAAGGACGCACCAGGCGCTGCAGCAGGGCCTGCAGCCGCAACTTAAGCTGCTTCGCCGGGATCAGCCGTGTGAGTAATACAAGAGTCTCTGCGTCGAACGCGTACGACACGATGTGATCTACTTTTTGGGCCGCTTCATCCGCATCCCTGTAACCCACAATCGCAAACACATTATGCACACAGGTACACAGGTGAATCGGCGAGTGAGCTCTGGACGCGGAGAGCAACAGATTAGACTGTGCGGAGTTGGGGAGGCAGCGGGCGGAAGCCAGAATGCAGCGTGTGCTTTCAGCAGCCGATGCCCTGAATACCAAAAAGGGTCTTGCCACGGAACAGAGAGCCTTCATGAGACTCATATGACAGCTTGGGAAGGGTATTGTAGTGCCGGTGTCTGATGCAGACATGGTGTCTGATGCACCCATGGTGTCTGATGCAGACATGGCGTCTAATGAGATGTTTATCAGTCTCAAACTTGTAAGGTGTTTTCTCCGAAGCCATATATGGCGGCCATTACCAGGCTGCATCTAAAGATGGTACCAAGAATGGGCGCCGGTACAAAGTGGCGCAAGCTTTCCTTCGAGGCGTTTGAAGGACCAAGCAGTCATTCGAGGTCACTTTTGACCTCTTGCCTATCATGTTTGAAGGACCAGACCAAGCAGTCATTCGAGGTCACTTTTGACCTCTTGCCTATCATGTTTGAAGGACCACACCAAGCAGTCCCTC
>LGRX02035851.1:28187-70173 GCA_001247695.2 Cymbomonas tetramitiformis
ATGGTGTATCGTTCCAGTTGGTCAACCTCTTGTGCTCAGGCAACCAAGGCATGTTGTTGTAACAGCACTTGCGTGATTCCACCAGCTCGTTCGTTGCACAAGGTACCAATATGTTAGCATCCCCGCTGTCGGCGTTCGTTGGAGCTGAACGAACATCCTCGTGACTTCCAATCAGCTGCACCAGCTGGATTGCAGCTTCGAGTTGTGCATCACTTAGAAGCACGTCAGCTCGACTAGCGCCAGCAGGAGGAGGGCTGGATTGCTCACGGCATAACTGATTATGCACCTTGGCCTCCTCACGGATTCGGTGCAGGGCAGCGACATAGTCAAGCAAGTCGAAGTTTGGTCGGACTGTCTGTGAAAGGCATGTGCAGTCTTTGAGCTTGGCAGGAATTTCGCACAAGTATGGTGCAAGAGACGCAGGACAAGTCCGCGCGATATATTTGCAGTCGACCCAGGCGCCACCAATCCAAATTGTCTGGAGCTTTATACATGCTGAAGCTGAATAAATGTGCTTGTATAGACATTTAGTCACCCAAGCACACAGCTCTGGAGACGAATCAAACCAAACAGCCTGCGAGCCTGCCTCTCGCTGAGCCCACTCTTCGATAGCGTGAAGCTGCTTCAGAAGCGTCTGGGTATTCGCGCGCTCAGCCACCCCCAGAAGCTTTAGCAGCCCTGACCCTGGTGCCTCCACCAACGGGCACACACATCCAGCAGCATATCTCTGACCCAGCGGCAGAACCTCCCACGCTGCATACAACCGTCCTTGATCAGCAATGCCCTCAGCCGCCCCCATCCACGGCAGCCTCTGCGGCCAGTCTGAGGGACGCTCCGCGGCAGGCATCCACCTCCGCTCCCTCAGTGCTTTCACCAGCCGACCATCCACATTACCATCAGCTAAGTCTGCGCTGGCCTCAAGATATTTTGCGAGGCGGTGCACGATCTTCCTCGTCTCACTGCATCGCGGGTGCGCCTCGCACCAGACGACCCGCTCCATCAGCTCCTCCGCACTCAGAGCCGTGCGCAGCTCAAGCAAGCTGGCATGCTCGGCAAACCGAGAATTCGCGGGTGGGAATGGTCCGCCCTCGTCAGCGTTGACTCCCGTCGCATCGCTGTACAGTGCGCAGAGCTCCGGCAGCGGGGCCAGCAGCTGACGTGGGGTCACGAGCTGGCCCTGCCTGTTGACTACGAAGGCGCAGGTGCGCATAGCCTGGGTGGTGGTCCGTGACACCTGCAGCGAGCTCCACCGATCCAGCAGGTCGCCCATCACGCTCTCCCGCACCTGCTGGCTCTGCTGCCGCATGCCCGGGAGCAGATACTCCTGCAGCACCGTGTCCCATGTCACCGCCGGCACCTTCATGCTGGTGAGCAGCGCGTGCCGGAGAGGGTCATCACGGCACTGCTCAAGCAGCGCTGCCCCCTGGTACAGCCCGGGATGTGACGTGAGGATCTTCCTCAGCAGTGCCGCAGCCTTCAGCGGTGCCAAGCAAACTGCACCCTCCACGTCCAGCAGCGCCACACAACCATTATTCTTTGCTGCCGGACGGGCCGGTGATGCGCAGCTTGCTGCCGCGTGGCCAGCATGCATTGTTTTCCACACGGGCAGCGCGCGCAGCACGAGACAGCCGGATTGCCAGCTGGCAGGGCCACCACTGAAAGAGCCACCCGCTGCGCCATTGCTGCTGTTGGTGGGGTCATTGACATGATGACGGCAGTCGCAGCAGTCAGCATGGGCATCCAACACCGCCTGCACGAGCTGGTGTTCGACGGCGTCATTCTGGTCACGGACACAATCACTGTATAGGCCGTCACGAAGAGCTTGGCACAGGCGCTCAGCGTGGTAGGTACGGCCCGGCACTCCACTGCTGGCAACGTCCACCTCGGCGGTGAGGGAGGCATGCAGCCACGCCACAAGTCCGGATCCTGTCGGAGGATGCGAGCACGGCCTGTACATGGGCGCAAATGTGTGCATCCAAGGTGGTGGCTCCAGCAAGCTGCCTCCCGGCACCCGCTGCAGCAGTGCGCGCAGCGCTGGGCTTGCTGCGCTATTATCCCACAGCCTGCACTCGGGCGTCCCCACGGCGTGCAGGCGGAACAGCACACATTGCTGCTGCTGCTGGTGGTGGTTTGATCTGCCTTGTGTGACACTGACACCTGCGTCATGCTCAGTGGCAGCGCCCCCGGGGCCGTACCCAGCAGCAGCTCCGGGGAGCAGCGCCCATCCAGGCAGACACTGGAGCACGTTCACCGGGTGTCTCTGGAGCCACTTCCACAGGCACTCGATCACCTGCACGGGCAACTCGTGCTGCGCCATGTCTACAGCAGCAACGCAAGTGGAGCTGCTGTCACCACCACCAGGTTGCACTTCAGAGGGCAGCACCTCCCGCAGCACCGCCGGCAGGGCTTCGACGGTGAGCTGGTGCACCTGCAGGCGGCGTTCAATAGCGCACTGCTCCAACAGCCAACGCAGCTTTGGGCGGCGGTCCCACTCCTTCAGAGCCGAGTGCACTGTGATCTGCGGGGCTCGCTGCAGCAACGTGGCCTCCACAGGGTCCTCGACCAGATATACAGCCTGAGGAGCAGCGTTTGTGGCGGTATCAAATCGCACAGCCTGTGAGCAGCCCTGCAGCAGCAAGAGTGGCATGCCGGTCAAGCTGCGAGCCAGATCACCCTCTGCTGGCGCAGATGGCAGGCATATGTGAGCCACCAGCTCGAGAAGGTCTGCCACCTCTTCCGGGGCGAGGTGAAGGTGGCGGCCCTGCCCCGAAGAGGGCGCAGTTGGCGGATCAGCCGTCTGCCGCACGGAGGCATCCAGGACTGCGACGCTCGTGGCGGCGGTACTGGTGAGGAACCGGCGCAGCCACCCACCTTCCAGGACGCACACCTCCACGCCCGCCTGGCGCAGGCCTTGTAGCACATCAGGTGGAGCATCCACGACTGCCACATCGGCACCGGTGCCCCGCCGGGCTAGGCACGCGGATACCCTCTCATACAGCTCCCCGGGAGCCTTGCTGCCGGCGGCTTTGCATGTGAAAAGCGCATCTGTCGCCGCGACCACTGTGAGACATGCGCTGCCATCACGAAGATGTATTGGACACCTGTCATCGCCACCAGCAGTCGTTGCAGGCACGGCATCTCCCTCGCTGCTGCGGCAGGGCAGCAGCCGGGCGCCCTTATAGTCGATGCTCGCCATACAGGTGTAGAAAGCCTCGGAGAGCATCCGCCCGGGGGACCCCTCGGGCAGGCTTGGCCGTGGAAATAGTGCGAAATATGCTGACGTGGTGCCGTCGTGAGGAGCACCGCTGCGGCCACGTGCTGCAGGGAGGTGCGCGGCCAAGATGACCAGCAGGCGCACCATCTCGCGTGGAATGGCGGAGCGGAGCAGGTCGAGGTTGTGCTGCACGGTGCCTGTCACGTCTAGTCCATTGGCGGCGTCCAAGAGCACAGACCTGCGGTCCTGTGCCACGTGGAAGGGGGCGTGCACGTGGAAGCGCACGCCGAGGGAGGCGGAGCACGGCAGCGGCAGAAAGCAAAATATTCGCCCGGGTGGGGCAGAGGCATCCGGCTCCATGGAGAGCCCCACCACCTCTGTGGCTGCCGCTGGTCCCACACCCATCTCTTGTCCGGAGCCGTGGTGTTGCTGACCGTGGATCTCGCTGGCGATGGAGCTGCAACGGATCTGCAGCGCAATGCCAACCCCCTGGTTCCGTACCCGAAGGTAATGCACACCATCAGCGGCATCGTCTGCATCCACCAGACGAGTGTCCTGCTGTCGAACACGTGCAGGAGATGAGCAGGATGCAGCAGAAGCGCTAGTGGAGACTCCCGTCGAGGAAGCAGCAGAGGCCATGGTGCTGCCGATACTGAGCACATCTGCCACAGCAGCGGTGGCGCCCGTGTGCGGGTGCGGCATTGTCAGAGCCCCAGCACTTGCCAGCGTGTGACGGGCGAGATCAAATGTGTGCAGTGACCGTCTGTGAGCGTGGATGGGGGTGGTGCAGGAGCCATCTGCATCGAGGATGGTGACCTGTATATCGCGCACGTGGTTGAGGAACAGCAGCCATCGATCAAGTTCACTTCTGAGCTCTCTGTTAATCTTTCTTGCGATGCCTTCATCCATACATATATCTGACAGCTCATCACTTCTGCTGTCCGCTGTAGCCCGGCTGCGGAATGGCATTCGAATCAGTGTTCCGTCGTAATCTCTGCTCATCTCGTTGGCCCGGTGCCTCCCCTCGCCCAGCGGCAGCCCTCTGTACGGCACCCACTGATCCTCGAACGTGCACAAGTCCAGGCGGTCCAGCAGCAGCTTTATGCCCGGCTTCTCAGCGCTCGCTCCCAGCGCCTCCAGGTGCTTCACGCGAGGATCCAGAATCAGAAGCTGGGACCCGCTCAGCACGCTCGGCACGTCGGTGAAGTTGTACACACTGTTGAACCCGACGCCAAAGCGTCCTATCTTGTCGGTGTCGCTGCGCTTGCCTCCGACTCCGAGCTTGCACAGGGAGTCGAAGTCGGCGGGCTTGAAGCGTGCGTTGTTGAAGGCCCATAGGCACGGGCCCTGGAGGTGCTTCATCTCGGAGGTGAGGGTGGACTCGCGCGCATCAGTGTGCGGGCGCCAGTCCCACACGAAGTGCACCTCGTCGGCACCGGCATCGTCTGCATTCTGCACGAGCTCCTTCAGGACGGTGGCATCGCCGGGGTAGTCCTTCAGAAGATTGCGGATGCGGGTGGTGAGCGCCTCGCTCTGCCCAGCTGGCACCGCCCACGTCTGTCGTGAGGTTGCGTGCTGGGTCACGTGTAAGGCCAATCCTCCAACTCCCACTGATCTTGCAACGTCATTTGATATATTCTTGTGGATGAGCGTCTTTCCTTTAAGGTGCACCGCAAGCTCTGTCGCCGAAATCCACGGCATGTCGTTATATGCACACTGGTGCGCCGACCTCAGTTTCCCAGTGACGGTGGGGACGAACAGCTCGGTATCACTGCCGATGCTACTTCTGCTGATGATGACAGTGTCAGTTGATTCGTCTATGGACACAATATCAGCCAATCGCATTAGCATTCCCACCGCCAACTCTAAAGAAAAATGGTCCAGAGTAGACTCCTTGCCATGCTGCGAGCGCATTTCGCTCAAAGCGCCCACGATGTCCGTGGCACTGAAATCGGTTTTTATATCCTTGCACATCGGCAGATTTTGCAAAGATGGCGGAAGAACCCAAAGGTATGGCGGAAAGTCTGACGACTCTGACGTAGCTACTTTATTCGTATCCACAAAGCTATTACCCATCCAGAGTGAGTTGGGCAACGCTGTCAGACATGGGTACACATGCACGCGTAAACATTCTGTGACAAAGCGTGCATTTCCAGACGATAATACCCCCTCTCGCTGAGCCCACTCTTCGATAGCGTGAAGCTGCTTCAGAAGCGTCTGAGCATTATTCGCGCGCTCAGCCACCCCCAGAAGCTTCAGCAGCCCTGACCCTGGTGCCTCTACCAACGGGCACACACATCCAGCAGCATATCTCTGACCCAGCGGCAGAACCTCCCACGCTGCATACAACCGTCCTTGATCAGCAATGCCCTCAGCCGCCCCCATCCACGGCAGCCTCTGCGGCCAGTCTGAGGGACGCTCCGCAGCAGGCATCCACCTCCGCTCCCTCAGTGCTTTCACCAGCCGACCATCCACATTACCATCAGCTAAGTCTGCGCTGGCCTCAAGATATTTTGCGAGGCGGTGCGCGATCTTCCTCGTCTCGCTGCATCGTGGGTGCACCTCGCACCAGACGACCCGCTCCATCAGCTCCTCCGCACTCAGAGCCGTGCGCAGCTCAAGCAAGCCGGCATGCTCGGCAAACCGAGAATTCGCGGGTGGGAATGGTCCGCCCTCGTCAGCGTTGACTCCCGTCGCATCGCTGTACAGTGCGCAGAGCTCCGGCAGCGGGGCCAGCAGCTGACGTGGGGTCACGAGCTGGCCCTGCCTGTTGACTACGAAGGCGCAGGTGCGCATAGCCTGGGTGGTGGTCCGTGACACCTGCAGCGAGCTCCACCGATCCAGCAGGTCGCCCATCACGCTCTCCCGCACCTGCTGGCTCTGCTGCCGCATGCCCGGGAGCAGATACTCCTGCAGCACCGTGTCCCATGTCACCGCCGGCACCTTCATGCTGGTGAGCAGCGCGTGCCGGAGAGGGTCATCACGGCACTGCTCAAGCAGCGCTGCCCCCTGGTACAGCCCGGGATGTGACGTGAGGATCTTCCTCAGCAGTGCCGCAGCCTTCAGCGGTGCCAAGCAAACTGCACCCTCCACGTCTAGCAGCGCCACACAACCATTATTCTTTGCTGCCGGACGGGCCGGTGATGCGCAGCTTGCTGCCGCGTGGCCAGCATGCATTGTTTTCCACACGGGCAGCGCGCGCAGCACGAGACAGCCGGATTGCCAGCTGGCAGGGCCACCACTGAAAGAGCCACCCGCTGCGCCATTGCTGCTGTTGGTGGGGTCATTGACATGATGACGGCAGTCGCAGCAGTCAGCATGGGCATCCAACACCGCCTGCACGAGCTGGTGTTCGACGGCGTCATTCTGGTCACGGACACGATCACTGCATAGGCCGTCACGAAGAGCTTGGCACAGGCGCTCAGCGTGGTAGGTACGGCCCGGCACTCCACTGCTGGCAACGTCCACCTCGGCGGTGAGAGAGGCATGCAGCCACGCCACAAGTCCGGATCCTGTCGGAGGATGCGAGCACGGCCTGTACATGGGCGCAAATGTGTGCATCCAAGGTGGCGGCTCCAGCAAGCTGCCTCCCGGCACCCGCTGCAGCAGTGCGCGCAGCGCTGGGCTTGCTGCGCTATTATCCCACAGCCTGCACTCGGGCGTCCCCACGGCGTGCAGGCGGAACAGCACACATTGCTGCTGTTGCTGCTGGTGGTTTGATCTGCCTTGTGTGACACTGACACCTGCGTCATGCTCAGTGGCAGCGCCCCCGGGGCCGTACCCAGCAGCAGCTCCGGGGAGCAGCGCCCATCCAGGCAGACACTGGAGCACGTTCACCGGGTGTCTCTGGAGCCACTTCCACAGGCACTCGATCACCTGCACGGGCAACTCGTGCTGCGCCATGTCTACAGCAGCAACGCAAGTGGAGCTGCTGTCACCACCACCAGGTTGCACTTCAGAGGGCAGCACCTCCCGCAGCACCGCCGGCAGGGCTTCGACGGTGAGCTGGTGCACCTGCAGGCGGCGTTCAATAGCGCACTGCTCCAACAGCCAACGCAGCTTTGGGCGGCGGTCCCACTCCTTCAGAGCCGAGTGCACTGTGATCTGCGGGGCTCGCTGCAGCAACGTGGCCTCCACAGGGTCCTCGACCAGATATACAGCCTGAGGAGCAGCGTTTGTGGCGGTATCAAATCGCACAGCCTGTGAGCAGCCCTGCAGCAGCAAGAGTGGCATGCCGGTCAAGCTGCGAGCCAGATCACCCTCTGCTGGCGCAGATGGCAGGCATATGTGAGCCACCAGCTCGAGAAGGTCTGCCACCTCTTCCGGGGCGAGGTGAAGGTGGCGGCCCTGCCCCGAAGAGGGCGCAGTTGGCGGATCAGCCGTCTGCCGCACGGAGGCATCCAGGACTGCGACGCTCGTGGCGGCGGTACTGGTGAGGAACCGGCGCAGCCACCCACCTTCCAGGACGCACACCTCCACGCCCGCCTGGCGCAGGCCTTGTAGCACATCAGGTGGAGCATCCACGACTGCCACATCGGCACCGGTGCCCCGCCGGGCTAGGCACGCGGATACCCTCTCATACAGCTCCCCGGGAGCCTTGCTGCCGGCGGCTTTGCATGTGAAAAGCGCATCTGTCGCCGCGACCACTGTGAGACATGCGCTGCCATCACGAAGATGTATTGGACACCTGTCATCGCCACCAGCAGTCGTTGCAGGCACGGCATCTCCCTCGCTGCTGCGGCAGGGCAGCAGCCGGGCGCCCTTATAGTCGATGCTCGCCATACAGGTGTAGAAAGCCTCGGAGAGCATCCGCCCGGGGGACCCCTCGGGCAGGCTTGGCCGTGGAAATAGTGCGAAATATGCTGACGTGGTGCCGTCGTGAGGAGCACCGCTGCGGCCACGTGCTGCAGGGAGGTGCGCGGCCAAGATGACCAGCAGGCGCACCATCTCGCGTGGAATGGCGGAGCGGAGCAGGTCGAGGTTGTGCTGCACGGTGCCTGTCACGTCTAGTCCATTGGCGGCGTCCAAGAGCACAGACCTGCGGTCCTGTGCCACGTGGAAGGGGGCGTGCACGTGGAAGCGCACGCCGAGGGAGGCGGAGCACGGCAGCGGCAGAAAGCAAAATATTCGCCCGGGTGGGGCAGAGGCATCCGGCTCCATGGAGAGCCCCACCACCTCTGCGGCTGCCGCTGGTCCCACACCCATCTCTTGTGCGGAGCCGTGGTGTTGCTGACCGTGGATCTCGCTGGCGATGGAGCTGCAACGGATCTGCAGCGCAACGCCAACCCCCTGGTTCCGTACCCGAAGGTAATGCACACCATCAGCGGCATCGTCTGCATCCACCAGACGAGTGTCCTGCTGTCGAACACGTGCATGAGATGAGCAGGATGCAGCAGAAGCGCTAGTGGAGACTCCCGTCGAGGAAGCAGCAGAGGCCATGGTGGTGCCGATACTGAGCACATCTGCCACAGCAGCGGTGGTGCCCGTGTGCGGGTGCGGCATTGTCAGAGCCCCAGCACTTGCCAGCGTGTGACGGGCGAGATCAAATGTGTGCAGTGACCGTCTGTGAGCGTGGATGGGGGTGGTGCAGGAGCCATCTGCATCGAGGATGGTGACCTGTATATCGCGCACGTGGTTGAGGAACAGCAGCCATCGATCGATCTCCCTCAGCAAGCGTTGCGTTATAATTTTGGCCACGTCTGTATCGATTAAAAGGTCGCTGATCTGGCTTTCCTTTGCCGTTTCGGTTGACCTGAAAGGGATTCTGAACAGCGAGCCCTGGTACGGTGTCTTCTTCGCAAACGCATCCGATGGCCCTTCTATTGGAAGACCATCACAGGTCCAAAAATGCCCACTGATGTTTTCGTGAGCCTCTGGGTCCGTGAAGTCGATGCACACTCCAGGCTCGGCATTACTTGCATACTCATCCGTGAGATATGCAACATGCGGGTCCAATATCAAAAGGGTTTTGTTACTGAAGATTGTAGGGACATCGGTGAAGTTGTATACACTGGAGAAGCCCACACCAAAGCGGCCGATCTTCCCGGCTCTAGTTTGCTTGCTTCCTACTCCAAGCTTACAAATGGCGTCAAAGTCTGCATCTGAAAACATCGCGTCATTGTATACCCACAGGCACGGCCCCTGCCATTTTGCCAAAAACGGTGTGAGAAGCAAGTTGCTTGAACAATGCCGTGTCCGCCAATCCCAGATAAAGTGCACTTGTTGAGCACCAGCATCTTCCGCGTTTTGAACACACTCTTTAAGGACGGTCTCATCAGCACAATAGTCCTTCAAAACAGTCTTCAGTCGATTTGTTATCGATTCAAATTGACCTTTTCGTCGATGCCACACCATCTCTTATATGCAAGCACTTGTCCTTCCCCGGGATGCGATTATCATTACACCTGCACCGGACATTTGCATATCTGCACTAGATCATTGAACGTGATCATATACTGTACAGGTATAACAGCTTGCCATACATACTTTTCATATCATAGTGCCATAAACTAAACAGAAGCATGCCTGCCAAAAAAATGCTAACCACTCCCGTCCAGGTGTTTAAACGTTTACACACATATGTATACAATTGCGTCGATTACTGCATGAATATATGTGATAATGCAATATTCCGTCCCTGCCATTAAAAAATTGCTTGTGACGAGTTTAGCGAGAACGACGCTTTCATTTCATTTCGTTTCATGACTGCTGCTCGCCCCTCATCACCCCCCCTCCCCCCCTTGCACTGTTGTCCATCACTCCCTTTAGTAATAAGCCGAGGGTGAAGCGCGGTGTGCTCATACGATTACTGAAGATATGAAGTTTGCAAGTTTTGTTGTGTTCTTGGCAGGTTCTTGGAAAGTTCTACTTCTAATTATTGATGGGTTTTTCTATTGGTTTACAGTATTCTGCTTCACTGCTGACAATCCTTGACTTTGCTTGATGTGGTGGCTGGAGCCAATTACGGTGAGGGGATGAAGACCTTAGCATGCAGTCTTCGACAAATTGAAGTAAGAAAGCGACGTTGATTCCTGGGTGCTTCGGGGGGGGTCTTTATTCAAACGTTCAGTGGATCTGGCAGTGTTGGAGGACGTGCGTGAGACGCCTGCGCATACATGCTGGAAAGTGCTTACACTGGTGGAGGACTGAATAGACAACGGTGAACGACCGATCATGCAACACGCACTGATAGAGCAGAGATATTACAAAGCTTGCTAGCTATTATGCACCATATATGACAGTGTCTGGTCCGAGCACTTTGACATTTACACCATGCACACGCGTGAAGGAAATTTGTCTAGGTACACCAAGGTGTCCATCTCATTTCAGAGTTTACTGATATTATGCTTTCATTCGTCAGATCGAAGCCGATAAAACATGCCTTAGGTATACATATAGAACGGTTTCAACATCCCATTACGTACACACTCACACAACAAATTGTTTTTGTCATTTATCACATCCGCACATCACCCTCGGGTCAGCTATGTGTGGTGTATATTATTGGGTCACACGCACACGCACGCACAATCATATTAAGTCGTGTGTATACGTCAACATACATGTCCAGCACCATTCAGCCATTTCGTTAGGTATGCGTTTATACTCTGGGTTACTACAAAGCGACAGGGACAGGCATGAACCAATCAACAGAGGCATTCGATAGTAGACATGCACCGCGGCTTACATGTACATGCCCAATCAGGCATATACATGTGTGCCGCATTACCAGGCTAGGCATACAATACTATAATGCCGATTCCGTTAGGTATGTGTTTGTATCGGCATGCATACATGTAACCAGATTGACAATCAATTACTGTATGCTGAAAGGTGTAATAAGCTACGTAAATAGTCGATAAACTATGACAGCATACATCAATCCAGCAAGCTAGCTACTGTGTATTTCATACGTGCAGGAGGACATTCACTGAAATGATCTGCAAAGCACTGACCGCAACTTCAAATAGTCGAATATACGTTGCTTGTTAATTGTGCATACAATACAGTAGCATTGTGCGCGTGGCAACGCGTTTGTCTCACGCCGCACCACTACCTCAACAACGGTACTTCTGACAACGGGGTCAGCATGGCAATGCATTACACGATCTAGTTATGCACATCATATTATTTGTACCTCAAATACGGTACGGGCATCGCAAGATAACCACACGACGGGCACTGCCATTTTCTTTGATGTGCTCGATGATAAGTGGTCAACCAAATGTGAAAAGTCATGTGAAGACATGTCGGCCTCCAGTTCCTCTTACTTTGATTATTTCATGTTCGCAACAGTATATTGCATCATTCATTCATTCCCGGGAGACATGTGCGTGTCTGTGTTTCGCTGTGTTCTACACGCGTCGACCAACACGGTGAAAAATGCACCATACGTCAGACAACCTGTATATTTACCGCTTCTGAAATCGTTTTGGCCTTGAATACATATGTGGTGTGTGTATCCTTCACGGCACAATTATATTCATATTCACTCCACGCAACAGATGATATTGTTTTGACCGACGGCGACGAGGCGGTGTGGAGCTTGGTAATCACCAATATGAAGTAACTACGCGGCTTCTGATGAATTTTTCTTGAGGTGGGGGGATTTTTTGACGAATTGCTGTCAGTGCTGCCGACACTTTTAAAGGAAGATGACGCCTTGGGAGGTGTGCTCGTACGGATGGAGAAATGACCGCGCGACAATCATCAGTTAAGAAAATAAACATTTGTAAATGAAACATAGCTAGCTTGTACGATTTTGTTGTCACGTACAAAGTATTTTCGGGCACTTACAAACCAACGCTGAGCGTGAAATCTAGCTGACTATGGACACCCGCTGCGGATCAGATGTATATTTCGTTCGTCAGTTTATGGTGAATGTACAGAAGTCAAATAGTGCTAGTTCGTATATTCCAATTCTTAACACTGTGAGCTATACTCGTTCGCAATGCCAACAATTATGGGATTAAATTTTATGCCATAATTCACGCCGGGTATATGTGTTCCGATATTTTTCGGGGCCAGCTGGATCGTGGGTGCGCCATGGTATATTGAAAAAGTCCGCAGGCCATATCCTTGCTTGGCTCCGGCACATGGTTGTTCATCAATTTATATGTCATAATGACGAGTCCCAATCGCAATGCATCTCGGGGTTCGATGCACGTCGCCACCCATCCTAGGGTATACATACATCCCACACTTCCTATAATATAACAACGCACGTCCCTCCACCCGTCTGTTGTCGCATTTTTATTTGGATGTTCCTCTTATGAGAGGTATTTACATCACACAACCGAGAAACATGCAATCGATACGGTATATGCGATTAAAAACATACATCTGTGCAGTGCATGCGAGTGCGTAGCCTCGTAGGCGCTCGCATTGCTCATTTTTTAGTCACGAGATCCAAGCGTGCACTTTCCATAAAAGTATCATGTATAAATACGCACCGCAGTGTCGCTCACACACAGGTGTATCGATACCGTACAATGATACGTGCGCACACCAGTGCATCGCATGCCATTCGAAATGACACGCGAGCAATCAATTTGGTAGCATGTCGGGCGCGCCGTTCCGATACATTCGCCTAGCTGCGTGTGCAAGTGCTTGATAATACACAATTGACGTGCAACGATTCGGATATGTGCATCCCTACCAATTCATGCAGCGAATCAACGTGCACCTCCTGTACTCGATCATGCTAGCGGTTTGCGATCCATGCGTCATGCACAATCATACCAGCACATGCATAGATGTACAACGGAGAATCAATGCACGCGATGCTATATATATATGTGAAAAATATAAATATACAGTATATACGCTTATTCATAGACACGGGCATCATATGATATGGATCGCAAGAATACTTACAGTAGCTCATTGGCACACTTCACATAGCGTGCTGGTCTCACCCATCCCGTTATCATCTACATGGATCTGTGTCGGGTGCATCGTGTACCATGTCCTTCGCTGGATCGATGAAGTAGATATAACGATGGAGTGACAAGTATCATCGCATGCTATCTTTTGAAGACACATACTTATGCAATTAACGATGATTACGGAACAAAGAATGAAACATGGCGAAAGTTCAGGAATTAATCTATCTCAAACTCATTCTCGCGCTTGCACGGTTTCTATGGCTGATATATATATAGTAAGATCTCCGCTAGACCTCCGGACAGCTCGACCATTCCATTCGATGGGCTGATATCAAGTAAGATGCCATATTCTAAGACGAGGTGAGGTTTCATATATATATTATGTTATGACAGAAGATTTGAATAATCGTGACTTGGATGATAATCGTACTTGTAAAAAGGATGTATCGTTGAATTTCGATTGCATCGCGTAAGTAATGTACATAATTATAAATAAATACGGCTGAACTCCCATGCCATACCTCATATTGCATGCCACGATGACATGACGTTGATACGAGTAACTCGAATGGATAATGTTGACATCATACTGGCGGACAGCAATTCTGTTATTTGCTGATTCGCCGCGCAGCCTAGGCAGCAAGTAGGGCAGCATTGGAATCCTCGCGTTCCTTCTGGATGACCAGCTCCCGTTACCTCTGCTCCTTATGATTCGGAACTTGGCCGAAAACCTCCGATCTTTATAATCTTGGCTCCGTGCCACTTACCTTGCCCACCTCTGACCTTCGTTTATCATCTTGACTCTTCACTAGTTCTTCATTTTCATCTCCGTTCGCTGTACGTGTTATGAATTTAGATATGAGTCATTTGAGTGACCATCTCCGTTCGCTTTTTTATTATTTACACATTATTCGGCGAAATCATCACGTATCATTTTTTGGAGTTTAGGAAATTTCAAAAAAAAAATAAGGATTTAGTGATCTTTAACATGAAATACGGCATATATATATATATATATAAGTCGGTAATAGTATGATGTATGATACGCATTGTAAGGATACCCCACATACACAAACTGTATGTAAGCATGCTTCGTACGCATGAGATGACCCGAACTCCCTTCACGCAGAATGCATGCGTCCCGATGTTTTCCGGGGCCCGCTGTATAGTGGGTGCACCATGTTCTATTTAAATTGCTCAGGCCATATCCTTGGCTCCGGCACATGGCAGATTATCAATGAAATACGGCATATATATAGGCAACGCGCGAGAAAAGTGCAATATCGTGCTTACGAAAATATACCATACACCCCTCGCATTGTTGTTTTGTTAATCGACTTTGGCACATTAATAATCATTATTATTAACCAACAATACTTTTCCCCACAAAAAAATGTTTAACGCATTGTATTGTTTGTTAGCGAGCGAAATCGGACGGTTTGCATTAATTTTTTTCACGTCGTTTGGTTTGTTAGCGGACGAAATCGCTCGCCCGAATTTATTATGCATATATACATATATAGTTTGCCATTGTTAGATATGAGAATCTGACCATTACGTTGACCTGGCATGACATGGCAATGGCACCTGAGACACGTTTTTGGGGAGATGCAAAACAAAGGTGGACGGACGTTGGCGTGACGTGAAACTAAAACTCGAAAGCGGTAGAAAAGTAAAACCGCAGTACTGTACGGTGTCACATTTGGCATTGGTATTTAAAAATGTCAGTTCCGGCAAATTATGCAAAAACAAACTGTTACATTTGCGCGGTCAAGGAGTATGGCGAGTGTCGGTGCGCTCGGAGCACCGTCCAGGACATGTTCGACTGTCTCCAAGCGACGTCTCGCTAAGATGAAACCTGGTGCCTTGACAGCGTTCGGCTTCAAACGCAATGTGGAGCCAGCAGCGACCAACCCTGGCACACAAGTCACACGGCCAGAAGTACGGGTGCGATATGCGGACTCCTCATATGTGAAATTAATTCAATAACAACTCAAACTATATCAGTATTTTGACATATATTTAAGCCGTTAAAATTTCAATCGCATTTGAATGTAGTAAGAAACACACCTGATTTTTATATATCAACAATATGTCAAATCCTTGATATATGAATTCCTCGACATCTTGTTTTCTTGCGAATACGCTCGATCCCTGCCGTGACCACAAGGGCCGGAGTCGGTTGCATTTGTAATTAATTAGCAATAATCAAGATTGTTGCATTCGTTGAAATTGAAGGGAAAATGCGAAAGTGCAATTTTACATATGTCATTTTGCTCTACGTTAGATTTCCAAATTTTCAATCTCAGCTAATTTTGATCTACGTTATTAGTTTTCTGATTTCACTTTTTGGAATGCTTGATTTCAGATTTTTTACATTTGTCATTTTGCTCTACGTCAGATTTCCGATTTTCAATTTTGGCTAATTTTGCTCTATGTTGGATGTCAGTTTTCAGCTTTTGGAATGCTCGATTTCAGACTTTTGCATTTGTCATTTTGCTCTATGTTAGATTTTCCAAATTTCAATTTTGGCTGATTTTGCTCTACGTTAGATTTCAGGTTTCAGTTTTTTGAATGCTTGATTTCAGATTTTACAAACCAATTTCAGATTTTTATATGTGTCATTTTGCTCCACATTAGATTTCCGATTTTCAGTTTTGGCTGATTTTGCTCTACGGTGGATTTCAGATTTCAGTTTTGGAATGCTTGATTTCAGATTCTGCTATTGTCATTTTGCTTTACGTTAGATTTCCAAATTTCATCGGTCGATATGCAGCCGATATATCAGCCGATATGCACCCTATATGTCAGCCGATATGCATCCCATACATCAGCCCATATATCAACCGATATGCACCCTATATACCAGCCGATATATCAGCCGATATGCAGCCCATATATCAGAAGAGTTGCGGAAGACACTCAGAAGACGTTCAGAAGGCGCGCGGAAGACACGCAGAAGACATCTCCCCGACATCTTACCGACGTCTTCTTAGATGTGCTTGCGGAAGATACCCCAGATATCTTCTGTACATCTTCCGGACATCTTCGGGGAAGACATGTCTTCCTGAACCCAGAAGAGGTGCGGAAGACACGCGGAAGACACGCGGAAGACAGTTCCCGACATCTTCCGGACGTCTTCTTGACTGTGCTTGCGGAAGATACCCCAGATACCTTCTGTACATCTTCCAGATGTCTTTGAGGAAGACATTGACAGATATATATATATATATTCCGGCAGTAATATATATCTAACTAGTGAGATAAACCCTGAGTTCAGGGTTACGATATCAGAACGGTAAAGTGTCCTTGATAAAAGTGGAGATAACATAAATACCTAACGGGTGTTTCCCGTCTACTGGTGACGGTTACCCAGCCTACTATAGGAAGTGGCATGTGACAGTTTCGGGTGTCACAGTGTCAAATCCAGCACACCACCTAGGGTGGTGACCGGAGCTAGTAGTGAAACGAAACAGCAAACTCCCTACTCAACTTCAGGAGGAAACTGTAGCACAGCGGGGGGCCTGTACTCGTGGTCAGGGCGGTCCCAGCTCACAGCAAAGATTGTCAGATATAGCTGTTAAGTGCTAAAACCCTAAACACAGCTCAAATTCAGAGAGCTCTTCCGCACATCTAGAAAGCTAATCACTAGCCAATCTCTAGGCAGGCACGGTGTAAGCAATCTTCAGCCACTAGAGGTCCCCGGAACTGGCCGGCCAGCCCGGAGCAGCGTGAGGGTGCAGTAGTTGCCGGCCTCCGGGGCCGGTGGTAAATCATGCGCAGACGAAATTAAGGAATCCTCGATCACAGCCGCGGAGTCTCCAGAGCTCGGCGCCTCGTCCTCGGACGAGTACGGTGGCGGTGAGTAAGGCGGTGAAGAGGGAATTGGTGGATCGGGATCCACGAGCTCTGGCGGCAGCGGGAGAAAACCGTGGGAGCGGAATCCCTGTCGTAGCGCCCGATACCGCGCCTGTCCCCGCGGCGGTATAACACTCGGCACTGCACCACCCACTGCGTCACCCAGCACGCCACGGAAAGGCGCAGGTGGTGAAGTCGCCGCAGTTGGGACTGCCGAGGCAGCCCACGCAGCACCACCGACCGGTGGAGCCGCGCATGCGCGTGCATCGGCACCAACGACACCGGAAGCGGTGTGTGGTGCGGCGGCAGCACAAATTACGAAGAGCGCACACACCAGAGAGGAAGTTTTGAGAGACTTCCCCAAGCCTGGAATGCCCCTCCCACAGCCGTACCGAGGCTGCGGCAGCGCAACTGAGGCATCCTCGTCGTCGTCGTCGCTCGCGGCGTAGGTTGCGGGCTCGTAGCCCATCACGCTCTCCGTCGCCTCGACCGCGGAGAGCAAGTTCATGCTCACGGGCGGCTCGTCGGGCGCCCCCAATGCAATCCCCGTGCTCTCAATGAAGTCGGCAAAGGTGCGGGTGACGGGAGGGCAAAAGGGGTTAGGCGGACCGGTCCACTCCTCGTCGGATTCAACCGACGCGGGCGGGGAGTGCGTGGCCGGTTCCGACACCACCGGCATGTCGGCGGTGAAAGTGTTGACGTTGAAAGTTGACGCCCCAGCCGTGCGCGCCAACCCCGAGAACTCAGTGACGGCGGACACGAGGGCCTCACCGTCCTCCTCGCAGAACGAGCACGCGGAGAGGTCGGCGAAGATGTCCGGTTTCCCGCCCGCGAGCATGCAAAGGGCGTCGAACTCCTCAGCGTCGTCGTGGGCGATGGCGTGCTGGAACTTGGCCGCCAACACCGAGTTCTCGGCCTCCTCAGCGAACGCGTAAGCCGAAAGCCCGCTCCTGCCACCGTTCGGGCAGTCGCGGTGCCAATGCCGCGCCTTGCCCTTCGCGCACACCTGGTTCTGGCAGTAGGGGATGGTCGCACCGGTGTCGCGATGGAAGGCTGCCTTCTTGGAGACGGACTGAGACCAATTGCCTCCCTTGACGAGGGGCGTGGCCGCGAAGCGGGTCTTGATGCGGCGGTCCGGCTTGTCCGCGCGGGGAGTGTACCCGCGCGTGGACGGCTCGGACCGGTCGGGCGCGACAAATGCGGCTAGTTGTCTTTTCAAGTCCAAGACCATGGTGCGTAGGTCGGCGAGCTCACCCGGACCATCGGCGTCGGCGTCGCTCCTCTCCATGAAGTGCGTCCCATGCGAATACCTATGGGCAGACGCAGTGGCGGTCCCCGCCTTCACGTGCGCGGCGTAGTATTCACGCATCCATTGCTGGATGGTGAGAAGGTCATGAGCGGCTCGTTGATCGTGAAGAAGGAGACGGGACACCACCGGCTGGTAGAAGACGGTGTCCAGCGCCTTGATGAAGAGGGCCTTGACGTCCTCGTCCAGGAGTGTGGCCCTCGTCCTCGCAGCCTTCAGCGCGACGTTGAAATCCCCGATCGCGTCATGGGGGTCCACGCCCGCAGAGATACGAATGCCCACCATGTCTGCCTGCCCCTGAAAGGGGTCACCCGCCGGGATCATGCGGCTAAGGCTGTGTGATCACCGGGTAATATTGTTTCGGGTTGGGTAATACCGGGTAATTTACCGGTACAGGTAATACTCTGGGTCGGTAATCGAGGGTAATTACCATCCCCAAGAATCGTAGTAGTGTACTACAGTGTACTCGATGATCTTTCATTATACTTGGGAATTGATTTCAGGGTTCGAGACATAGAGAATTCGTGACATATATCTACTCGGTGAACGTGACCTTGCATTTAGATGGTGGCAGCAACATCATGCGTAAAGGCATGCAAGCATCCGTGGCAAGACGCCAACAGTGAACACTAGCAAGCACTAGTCTGCAGAAGACAGGACCAACGAAATGTAAAGGGTAAATATAAAAATTTAGTACTGGACATACAGTATAAACATGAGTATTTCGAGCACATGGCACAATCAATGTTCATATTGTGACAAAGGTATTTGCTTCAGCCAATGGCTACGTGAAGGCTGGTTGACACGCAGAAAGATACTAGTTTACTTCTTGCGCAAATACACCCAATATCCCAACTTTGGCTCTGCCTCTAGCTGCCCAACATAGCTGGCAAGTGTCAACATCGATAGTTCCACGGGTGCCCTCATCCTACAATATGTCATAGCTGTGGTTCCTGCGCGTTTCAGTGGAACGGACCACTTTACCTGGGCACCACCCTACATTCCACAACATGAAAACCCACAAGTCTTTCATATCATTGGTCCCGCGCAAGAGAGCCGCAATAAAGATTCTGACATCGGCGGTGAAGATGCCAGTCGGGCAAAAGTTTCGTGAGCATATGTGAGCCGTGCGATATTGACGCGTGTCCGAATATCAGGGCGGGGGTAATACCAGGTACTGTAATACCAGGGTAATTCACTTGTAACTTTTTGTGGCCGATTACCAGGTAATGAAATTCTGGCAGCGAAATTACCTGGTAAATTACCGGTAATACTATGGGTCGGTAATACCTTTTTTTTTACCGGGCCAGCCTTACATGCGGCGGGCAAACTCAAGCAGGACACGCTTACCGTCGCTGGGGAAGCTGGAGTGCGAGGAGTCCATCCAGTCCGCCGCGGGTGACGAGGGGTCAACCATCAGCTCGAGCGTGGAGGAAAACAAGTCGTTGGCTTCCACGCGGATGGGGAGTGTAGCATTGTCCGGCAAGAAAAGGGGAGCAAAGCCCACGTCCTCCGTCCGTGACGAAAGCTGTCTGCAGTGCAGAGACCATCCTGGCGAAGAGCGCGGACGCGTGGCACTCAGTCCCGGACAATCGCCCGTTCTTGTCCTCGAACAACTTTTGACGAACGGACTTGGACACCTTCATGTCGAAGTGCTCCCTCTGAAGGGTACGCACCGAGGCCAGGAACGTGGCTCCCGCTGAATTTGCAGCCGGCTGTGCTGCCGGCGGTGTGGCTGGAGTGTTCGCGTGTCTCGCAGCCTCTGAATCAAAAATCGTGGATAATGCGCGTCGGCGATTCGCCATGCTAGCGGTGGCTCGAGTGGAAGCAACCATGATGAAAAGGACTGAAGGGGCGGAGTGAGGCAATGAAACGTGAGAGATGCGGCAGTCGTGGGCGGCCAAGAAACGCGCGGGTCGCCGATACAGCAGCCGTGAGAGATCAAATAATTCCGGGAAGTCGTGTGGAGTAGGCGGCCGATACGCAACGGTGTGGGATCCAACCAGAAAACGTAAACCAGTCCAACGTTAAATCCCGTAGAAAAATGTCCTCCAATGTCTACCTAAATTTTTGGTAGACATTTCAAGACGCGTAGAAGACACTCTAAAAAGTGAGGATGACGCCCCGAAGAGGACTGGGAAGACATTCGGTGGAACGTCGGCGTGTCTTCTACAAGTTTCTGATTTCCAGAAGACACGTCTTCCTCAGAGACATATCTGGAGGGTAACAAGATGCACAGAAGGTATCTGGGGTATCTTCCGAATGTTTTTTTTTTTTTTTGGTATTTTTTCTGAAAAAAAACTATAAAAAATCGCGAAAAAACAAAAAAAAACATACAAGGTGCACAATATTGGGCATAATTGTATGGCGTAGGTAGAAGTGCAAAAAACAAGTGGTTTGTTCGGGAGAGGGGCAAACGTACCAAGTTACTAAGTTAAAACAGCCGACGAATATGGTAGAAGAAACTGCTCTTATTTTAGAGCACCATCCCTCCTAGCAACGGTCGAACAGTCGATCACGCGCGCAGTGAGTCGCGTGAGACGTGATGACTGCACGATACCGCGGATAGCAAACCCGGAAAATCTGCCAGCGCTGCGCTGCGCTGGTGTGGCGCTGGCGTGTGGTCGCGGTCGTGGTCAGGCGTCATCGTCAGCTAGCATTAGCATTAGCATCGCATCGCATCGCATCGTCAGGCCCAGCGCAGGGGAGTGAGCACGAGCACCGCACCGCACATCGACATGACCGTTCGAGTTTGAATTTTATTTAACGTTGAAGTGAAATTTGCATCTACCACTTTTACACCTGCATCCAACTCAATTCCACCGCAGCCTCGTTTTCCGCGGACTGCTGCTGGGTGAAGTGGTCCTTTTAAAATAGTTCGTCTGACAGAAAAACGTTGCACAACGCAATACTTCAATAGTGATTGCGGGTGCTTTTCGTGCCTTGGTTTTTTTACGCGCACTTCGGCGTGCTTAGCGTCTAATTGAGGTGTGAACGAGACATGTGTTCCCGCTCGTCCTTTGGACGAGATGATGTTGGTTCGATTCCAACTCACACCACTAGGCCTTTTTGTTTTCCTTCGGTAATCTTGTATTTCGTCTCGTACTATTTTTGCGCTTTACTAACCTTTGGTTTTGCGTTGCGCTTTGTTTTTCAGATCGGCTGAAAATGACCTAGTCCAAAAGGTAAATTTTCAGCCCAACCTCAACACCACAAGTAAAGGTATTTGCTCTATCATCCCCTAGTGTCACACCTAGAAAATACTGCCTTTATGCGTTGTGTTTTTCCGCTTTACTAACCTTTGGTTTTGAGTTGCGCTTTGTTTTTCAGATCGGCTGAAAATGAGCAAGTGGGAAAAGCGCATTTTCAGCCCATCGCCCACAACTAGAAGAGTAAAGGTACTTACCTTACCCTTCCTAGGAATTTGTGCTTGTATTCATTGTGTGTTTTCACTCTACTAAGTGTTGGTATTTTGGTGTGCGTTGTTTTTCAGATCGGTTAAAAACGAGCGAGTGGAAAACCCATGTTTTTGCGTGGTCCAAGACCTATGCCATGTGTGCATGTTAGTTGAACATCGTTTCTAGGTAATTAGACTAGTTGTTTAGAACATGAATGTGAAGTAGTTCTAGACACTTAGCTAGTTAGGATAATAATATGCGTGGCCCTCCTTATGATTAGATTCTTGATTGAAAAGTAATATTGTTAAAGCAATTTTAGTCTCCAAAGCATCTTAGCCTTCCACACAAACAAATCATCTCTTGTCGTGTATCAAACTTGCATTGAGAATATGTTTGTCAAGGATGGCGAGAAGTGTATAATGCCATACATCTTGTTTGCACTCATCCTTCTTGCAAACTTTATATTTCAGCCTAAAAATATTCCGCGCGAATGCGTATACGAATGTTGAAATTTATTAGACATGCAGAAGGCATTCAGAAGATATCTTCTGGACGTCTTCTGCATGACTTCTGTATATCTTCTGAATTCCGGAAGATGTATTCTTGATAACTTCTGCGTTCCAGAAGATAT
Organism: Cymbomonas tetramitiformis; assembly: GCA_001247695.2. Taxonomy (NCBI): domain Eukaryota; kingdom Viridiplantae; phylum Chlorophyta; class Pyramimonadophyceae; order Pyramimonadales; family Pyramimonadaceae; genus Cymbomonas; species Cymbomonas tetramitiformis. The sequence continues at coordinate 50,482 of LGRX02035851.1, forward strand.
CCAGAAGACGTCTTCTACGCGTCTTCTAATGTCTACCATCTTCTGAGTTTCAGAAGACGTCCGGAAGATCTTCGGGGAAGATGTACAGAAGACGCCCAAAAGATATCAAGAAGACGTCTTCCGGGATTCAGAAGATATACAGAAGACGTCCAGAAGATAACTTCTGGATGTCTTCCCCGAAGGTCTTCCGGACGTCTTCTGGAACCCAGAAGATGGTAGACATTATAAGACGCGCCGAAGACGTCTTCTGGATGTCTTCTGGACCCCAGAAGACGTCCAGAAGACGTCTCAGAAGACGTTCAGAAGACGTTCAGAAGACGTTCAGAAGACGTTCAGAAGACGCGTCTTCTGATTTTCCCAGAATGCAGGGCTCGCCGACGGCAGCTTCATCGTGAAGCCGCGGACTCCGGCCATTTCGGCAAATCATGCGTCGGAGTCCGCGACCCACGTGCCTCAGTCTGGTGGTGCATCCCGCACCTACGGTTGTGGCAAGCCGCCATGGGGCTTCCCCGCACACGCGGGCCCGTGGGGGTTTCATTACTTTGTCTCTCTCTTTCTTTTGATCTCGATCATGGGAGTGGGAGCTGCCGCCTACACGGCGGCCAATGACATCGACTCTGTGCAGGTATCGGGTCGGGCTGCACCGCAGCCTGTGCTGTGCAGGGGGGATTTATGCATCTACCCTGGTATATCCGAGCTGGACCCCGTCACTCTGGATGCAGTACTGCACTCCCTGGGTGCTGCGACGGTGGTTCACCGGCCGCCTGACCCACTGGAGAGCAGTGCTGCAGGCTACTACCGTGGACATTGTGGTGACGGTGTCCCTCTGAACTTTGACCCCGAGTAGCTTTCCTTCTGGCTCTGGCAGTACACAACTCTGGTGGTGTGCTGAGATGCACTTTGACTTCAACATGGTCTTCAATTTGGTTTATGTTTCTACTTTGACACCTTTGAATTCTTCAAACTGACTTGCTGACACAGAGCCTTTCAGTAGTCTAGCGGGACCTGAGTGCCTGCATGTTTCTGCTCTTGTGCCGGCTAGAGGGTTCCAATTTGTGTATCAGAATAGCACAGTTGGATTAGCAGTTAGGACTTGTCACCCTAGCTTCTGCCCTAACTTATCTTAACTTCTCTCACTTACCTGTCAGTCACCACCCACAGTGCTGGGGTGGTGTGCTGAAATCTGTATAGGCAGTCCTGACCGGGAGTCCCGGTGCAGACCCCTATGACAGATTCCTAGGTAGCCAACACTGGACCGTGACTGCGGAAGATTGAGCAAAGGATGAGGCGGCACACCCGGTGCTGGAAAACAAACATGACGGGTGGGGGGAGCCAGAACCACACGGAAATGTACCCGTACAACACCACCACGAAGGGACTATTCGAAAAGAAGGGCCGACTAAACATGTTCCAAATGCAACATGCCCACTCACTATATGAAGATGACCCATTGCCCCCCCTGGTAATAGCCACAATGAGAGAAACACTGAAACCGGGTAATAACAGAGAACCGCACACAACGAAGGCATTGCAGCTACTCGGGAACTCCCGGGGCTTCTGCATACCGGTTTGCGATGGCAAACACTGGAGGGCAGTGCTGGCCGGACCAGACAAAGGAAATGACAAACTGAAGTTCTGGATATATGACTCCTCGAATGGGAGGACCAATGCAACTTCACGCAACACCAAAAGGCTAACAGCGGAAATAACCAACTGGACGGAACACTTGGCCAAGACACTCAACAAACAAGTAACAGTGGAACTGATGAATGTAGGCAACCAAAGCGCGCAGGACCAATACAGCTGCGGAGTATGGGTACTGATGGCCGCCGAAGCTTGGATGCACTACCAAAAAACATGCCCAGGGGGACACTGGCCCACCCACTTCAACGAGGCAGTCAGCAAATGGGGGGCCACCGACAGAACGGCGATAACCGCCTATAGAAAGTCCATACAGCTGCCAGTAAAAGAGATGATGGCCACTGCCGAGGGGCAAAGCCGGACGCAGGTGGAAAGCCAGCGAGCGGCAGAGACCCGGAGGCCTGCGGATGGCCTGAACACAAACCTAGAGGCCGGAAGACAGGCACCGCAAACCCAGGAGAAGGGACGCAAAACTACTACGAAGCAACCAGGCCTATGGGAATGGCTCCATAGATTAGCCCCCACAACACCCCCAGGTAATGACAGGCAGACACCTGAGGAGCAGCAAGCACAGGAAACCCACCTAAACGAAGAATGGGAGCAACCACAGGACGAACCAACAGCACGATGGGAAAGATTCGTGGACACACGGCTGGAAACACCAGAGGCGTGCCAGGACTCCCGAGAATACCAAACCCCTCTCACAGAACCAATAAAGACTGATATAGGAAAGGACCGTCTACACATGCTCACATGGAATGTGGCAGGACAAAGTGATGCCTGCCTTGACCTTGCCGAGGTCATTAACAAAAGAAGCCAAAACCAACAGAGTCTACAAGTAATTGTACTCACGGAAGTGAAACATGCACACGACAGTGTGATGAGAAGATTTAGAGACATGCAATACACTGCAATAGGCACCAAAACTGAGGTGCAAAAAGCAGAAGGGACGGCTGAACAAGCAATGAAAGGAGGAGTGGCAATACTCCTCGGCAACCCCTACAGCCACGCACACAACCACCATGTCGTCCCTGCGAAACACCTCGAGGGGTACCTCCTACACGTTGTGCTGCACCTACCCGGAAAGGTGATGTACCACGTACTAGGCATTTACAACCCGCCAGGAGCAGAGGAGTGGAAAACCAGGGACAAAATACTCAAATACACAACCAACCTACTCAGGAAAACTGCGGGAAAGGCGAACGAGCATGTAGTCATAGGAGGAGACCTCAATGCGAGCAACACCAGCACAGGTAAAGGGATGACAAAAACCGACAAGCAATGGACGAAACTTGCGGAGGAGCTAGACCTCCACAATGTAGGCCCGCCAGTCGATACCACACTGAACTGGGCGAAACACAGGAACATTGACAGATGGCTTGCACCAAGGAACAAGCAGGCGCAATACGAGATGGGGGACACCACACACCTCACCCGGCACCACACGAGTGACCACGAGATGGTGAGCCTAGCAACCCTCCAGTTGGACAGCATAGACACCCACGAACCATATGTGGACCGCGACCCCCAACCAGGGCACGTAAAGCTGGACACGCCCCTGAACAAAACACACAGGGAAACACTCCAAAGCGTCCTCCTCAGGACACACGACTATGCCAGAACCGCTCAACTGAAACGCATAACAGAGATAGCCACACAATGCAGGGAAGAGGACAACAGGCAAGTGGCGCACGCCACCATAGACAGAGCAGGGGAAACAGTACTAAACATACTCACCGAGGCGAACAAATGTGCGCTACAGGACGACGAACTGCCAACTACTACAGTTGGAGGCACCCCCAGCCGAGTGGGAAAAGACCTGCTAATGAGCAAAAAGGACAGAAAGGAAAGGGACGCCGCAATACTCAAGATGCGGAGGCACAAGCAAACCAAACGACACCTACGAAACCCGCACACGGAACACTCAACCCTCCGAAGCCTGAAAGAGGGAGAAATGAAAGGCCCAACGGACAGGGACAATGCAGATGCAAAAGAATGGGTGTCGTGGCTTACTGAGGAGGCCAAAAAAGAAAGGTCGGTGGCGCACAAGGTAGTAAAACAGCACTGGAAACAAGCCAAGCAAAGACACAATGACAAAACCGTAAAGGAATACTGGAACAACCAAAAAAGATACCACAAAAGAATATATACCAAGGCGCAAGAAACAGGCCATGCCCCCACGGCGAACATACAGGCCCTACAGGATAGAGAGGGCAACCTGGCTGTAGGCCACGGGAACATCGCTAACGCACTAGCAGACCACATGGCTCACTCGGCACCATACAGGATGGAGCACCGAAGTCCACCCGACTCGAAACCTCCGCCATGGGAAGACCCAGCTCACAGGGAGCGCCTCATAAAAACGCCAAGACCAGACCCCAGTGGGCTGGACCTCACAATAAGTCGACAGGGCTACAGCAAAGCGGTACACACCCTAAACAACAACAAAGCACCAGGCCCCACCAGGACCCCGAACGAAATTCTTAAGTACATGCCAGAGGACTTCCATGATGCACTACACGCACTCATGCTGGAAATGTGGAACAGCAAGCATGTCCCTCTCACCTGGAAAAAAGGGACATTCTGCTTCCACCACAAGAAAGGGGATGTCACCTTACAGCAAAATTACCGACCCATAGCCCTGCTCGAAGGGGTATTCAAACTGTACACCTCACAGATAGCAAACATGCTCTCCACGTTCTGCGAAACGCAAGGAATACTAGCCCAGGCGCAGGAAGGCTCAAGGGAAAAAAGGAACACGCTTCGACAACTCACCAGAGTAACCAATGCGATTGAGGATGCAAACGTCTCAGGACGAGAACTACATGGCCTGTATGTAGACTTCGAAAACGCGTACGGCTCAGTGGACCACAACAAACTACTCCATACGATGCAGTACCTTGGAATACCCGACGAACTCACACAGGTGGTGCGGGATGTCCTAGGTACACAAAGCCATGACACAATGTCCATGAACACCAGAGTAGGAGGGGAAACCTCACACAAAACTGTACAGGTGCAAAGAGGACTCCTCCAGGGAGACAGCATGAGTCCCCTCCTTTTCATAATATACCAGGAACCGTTGTTAAGATGACTAGAGGTGGGAGAGCATGGGTACCAACACAAGTATGCAGCAGAACAAGAAAGGCTAGGCCCCCTCAGGACGACAGCAGGGGCGTTCGTTGACGACCTGCTCATACTATGCCCTACGATTTGCCACATGAGGGCTCAGCTACACAAACTACAGGCATTCTCACAGTGGAGTGAACTCAAAATTAACCTCACCAAGTCAGCCATAACCGGCATAAAAAATGGGGTCTCCATACCCGAACAACTCCATAAAGACCTCAAAATGCTGGGACTGGACGGTAAGCTAAGCCACTTCAAGGTACTCAAGCCAGACGACACGTACAAATACCTGGGAGTACTACTTGCATTCACAGGCAGGTGGGACAAAGAGAAAGAGGCCGCTAAGGAAGAGATGAACCACAGAATACAAGCTCTGCTGCGCTCCCCTCTGACACCTGACCAAAAGGAATACTCCCTTCACTCCGCAATACTGGGGAAATTCAGATATGGATTGCACCTAGGGCTATACACAGCGGGCGAAATAGACGACTTCAACAAAATACAGTGCACTCGCGTTAATAAGAATCAACCAGTTTCGATCCAGCGGCTGTCGACCTCATTCTTAATCGATGGTTTTGCGATAGAACCAGCGTCCAGCGGATTCACTACATTCTTATCGAACGATCTCGCAAGCGCCGCGGGATTCTTATATATCGAGGATGTCCTCGCTGCCATATTCTTAATTATATCGGCGGATTCTTAAATTTCCCGACTTATCGCTTTTTTGTTTTTCGCGGAGTTCCACAAATGTGAATATCGATATGTGCGCGGCTCCTCAAATGTACTCTCTATTTGCTCAAGTGTACATACATATTTACAAATAGCTATACATATATCGATATATCCGTATATGAGCAGATTGTAGATGTAGCCCCTTGACATTCTTGGATCGACCAGGTGCAGCCATAGCGGAATTTCTTATTTTTACATCGTAAGGCGCTGGCCATATTCTAAAATGGGCTGCCTATATTCTTAATTGAAAAGGAATAATTCCAGCCAAAAACGGCATTCTTATTTCTCGAGAACCCCAGCCGTTGGATTCTTAAAAGCCTGATTCTTATTAACGCGAGTGCACTGTAATAGGGGGGGCCACAAAGAACATACAGGGCCTGCCCCGCAACGGAACGCCAAACATTTTCACCACACAGGAAAAGGAAAAGTTCGGCTTGGGAATGGTGCCACTCCAAGCAGTCTACGCCCAGTCGATTTGGAGCGGACTACTGGATGCCATGCACAGCGAAGAGGACAAGGGAACGGTACGAGGCCCGGCGTGGAGGCAAATAAACCTAAAGTCGAGACTCAGAATGTCCCACGTCAGCAGGTCCACTAGAGGACTGGTAGAATACCACAGCACCACACGCAGGAACTGTACAGACCTCGACAAACTCTGGGGGGGGCACCAAACAAAACACAACACACTGAGGAAACTCAATGCCCTACTCAGATACAACATTACGCCCCAGGGGACGGAGGGGATGCTCAGACAACTCCAAACCCCAATACCGAAGATAATGGAACAGCTAAAAGGGGCGACCAGAAAGAAGTCCGACAAAGAAATGGAGGGAACAACAAGAAAAACGAAAGCAGGCAAAATAATTGATGGGGACATACCGACGCCTCCAGACTGGCAGGCAATGTGCACAGACCAAACTGCCAGGCTCACAATACCCAAGGACACGCCAACTGCGATAAATTTCACAACGTGCCTCAAACTTTTTACACACTTCCCGGACCTAGCGCTCCTTACTACCCGAGATGGCCAACATGCGATTAGCCAGGTGAACGTCAGGGAACAATGCACAGATGCAACCCTCAACACAGACCGCAGTGCCATAGTAAAAGGCCTGGCACACCTATACCCATACCTATGTGAAGCCCAACCGAGGGACATAGCGAAGCCGGGGGACTTCTACGACAGTCTCACAAACAGACGACTGAAGCAACAATACAGGTGCATGCCCAGGGAGGGGCCGCTGGACTCCCACGCAATACGAACTAACCTCCCACGCCTCAACTCGGAGCAGCTGAGGGCAAAAATGACGGAATGGGAGGCGAGGCTGGTCCCCAGGGAAGAGATTCACAGGCAACTCTCCCTGCACCCGCTTACAAGGATTAACGAAACGGAGAATACCGGCCCAGTACCGGGGGAGGAAGAGGAAGAACCCCAGCCCCTCCACACACGCTCACAAACTAAATGGATAGATGAAATAGACCCCATGGCCGAAAAACTTGAGACAGGCTTCGAGAAAGGCCGAACGATTGACAAGCCGAAAGAGATTGTGGCAATGAGGACCCTACTCGTTGACCCAACAGACCCACACTCCCTGGTGACGCAGTACAGAACCCAGTGGAGACACTCAGAGGGGGATGACTCCTACTCGTGGAGTACAAGGGAAACCATAACCGACTACCTGAAACTAGCCAAACGAAGGGGCCAAAGCGCGACCACCTTCCTAACCCTGAATAGAAGACTGCGAGCAAGGGGCTCCCAGGTGACCCACCCCACAGGCCTCAGAGAAATACTGGCCGGGAGGCCGCACCTGGGACAGGCCTGGCCCACACTACATGCAGAGAACCTAACACTGGACCCGACAGAAACCAACCCAGAACAAGACATTGTGGACAACAGAGGGCACCACTGCCAGATACGACTGGAGGGGGAACTCGCCCACAGCTACCACAGGAATGGGAAATACATAGGCACCCTCACGAAAGAAAAGCTTCTCAGACTACACGAAAGGTACACCCAGGCAGTGGGTACCACAGACCACCAAACCCCACACCAGCGCACACTACGCACTGAAATGTGGGAGGACCACAAAATACAGGTCTCCACGTTCGAGGAGGAAATAGGGCACCTCCTCATTAGGTACTCAAGCAAAGAAGAAAAGGAGGAACGAAAAAAGAACTTGCAAAACCATTGGACATTCCCTGCCCAGATGCAAAGGGCACTACAACAGGCATTCGGAATTACCACCGAACTGTTCGCCTCACCCCTCAATGTCCACCACAACACCACAACGTACTACGCCAAGTATGACAGAGACAAGGTGTTCGGGGCCAGAGGCTCAGCCTGGACAGCAAACTGGATGAAACTGGGAGCCTACCAGTTCAACCCAGAATACACGCCACAGGACCTCAAAAAGGCACTGGACTTTGCCATAGCGGCCACCACCACACAAGAACCGGTGTTCGGGGTCGGGGTGTACCCGACATATGAGAAAACCCCGTACAGAAAGCTATACAATGCACATGCAGGGCACCTAATACACGAACTATTAGAAATACCACAAGGCAAGTTCACGTTTCTACCCCCTGACCACTGGATGGGTGCCACCCACCAACAAGCGAAACAATGCAACTGGAACCTCCGGGTGCTGATAGTGGCCAACAAAGAAGGATGGCAAGCACACTGCGGGGACCCAGACACTGCCGCAGACTGTATAAGGAGGGCACTCACAACCTGCCCGCAAAGCAAGGTCCGCACCACCTCAGCTGTCAAACAGCCGATGAGGGAGGCAAACCTACACGATGCGAATGAACTAAACCAAGAAGGACGCACCCCCAGTGTAGACTGTGTGGTGGACACAAGACCATGGCAGCGATACGAACTCCCGGAAATTAAGACAAAGGACATGACGAATGCAATGGGAAGAATGTGCAGCACAGGGCCACACTTGCGGAACGACCTCTGCCCCCAGTGCTGCAACGTACAAGCGGAAGTGGAAACTTGGTGGGAGGACAGCCACCTCCACGTGGAAGAAGGACCAGCCAAATGGGAACTCCTCCCCGGAAGCAGAGGAGGCAAATGGAACATACACCCCCCCACCGTACAACAGGTGGTGGAAGCGAACACTTTACACACCAGACTTACAAGACAGAATGACGCCCAAACGATATGGGACAAAGTAGCGAGGTCAAAAGTTGTCAGATACCCCACTGACTTCTGGCCCGAACACGAACCGGGAGCCCAAGGAAGGAGATGGGAATTGACAAGAGACCAAACAGAGGACCCCAGGAACCAAGCCCCGAGGGACACACCAACCCAATTGACGTACCCCTCCCCTCAAAGGGCACACAAGGCAACCTCGTACCTTTACACGGACGGGAGCAAAAGAGAGATAGAAACAGAAGAAGGAGGCAAAGAATGGGCCTCAGGAGCTGCGGTATGGGACCCCAGGACCGGGGAAGGGGAGGCCCACATGATTCGATGGGAAGGCGAGGACCAAGAGGTGAACAGAGCCGAACTTCTCGCCATACAAAAAGCGGTGACGCTCCCGCCACCACCAAGTGGCAACGGACTCACCATTTGCACGGACAGTGCCAACTCCATTAGACAACTGGAGAGCATGAGAACGAAACCCCACAACATGGAACACCACCAGCAAAGGGACCTCCTGTATGCCATACTGGTCAACATTGAGGCATTAGTAGCAGCAGGGCACACTGTCTCACTGCTAAAAGTCAAGGCACACACGGGAATTGTGGGGAACGAAAAAGCCGACGAGGCAGCCAAACAAGCCTGTACTACGGGAACCCTCACGGAAGCGTGGGATAATAACGAGGCAATAAAAGTCAAACCCATGATACCAGACGAGGACTCGAACAGCAGAGAGCTAAAAGGAAAACTCGCGGTACAAAAATACGTAACCACACTACTCCGTGAACGGCAAGCCCAAGGAAACAGTAGACTCTCAGCAAAAATGACCGACCTCCAGGGAGAACCCTCAACCTGGACCCACCAACTGAAAACTGAGCGCAACTTCAGATGGGAGGCGCACCATGACCAAGCGCAACAAACTGAAGAGGAACAAACGACAATACGGGACCTGGTACCCAACCAGCAGCAGCAAGCCAACCAGACCCGAGACGAAGAAGACAGGCAAATAAAAGCCATGATGGAACAAACGGAGGAAGAGGAGATGCTCCTTATGCGAGAGGTGCAGGAGCACCAAGAATACCAAGAAACAGAGGGCAGAGGGGACCCCACCCGAGGAAACGAACCCGAACCCGCAGGGACACCACCCCCACCCTCCGAAGGGGAGGAAATATTTAAGGAACTCAACGAGCTCGCGGAGAGACTAGAAGTGACCCAAGAGGAACACAATGACGATGAAATTTTTGACATGCTAAATGAACTCATTGAGCAGCGGGAAAAGCCACAAGGGAAGCCGACAAAAGAAAGACAAGCTCACCATGACCGTGTCACGGAGGAGTCCAGAGTCCATGCAGTGATGGAGGACCCGATGCCCAGAACAAGATGGAAACAGCGAAAACACGATATGGCACACAGCAGAACGGAAAAAAGGAACGCCCCCTCGGTTCGAGAGGGCAGGACCACAGACAGCTGGCTAAACGAAACAATGAAGCACCTCAAAGGAGACACGCCACTACACAAAGTAGCGAACGGCTTCTGGAAACGAGCCACATTTGCGGTACGAAAAACAATACTCAAATGCAGACTGAGAATACTGCCAGCACAAGACTATGAGACGGCGAAAAACTCAGCCGGAGGGGGCGGGAAGTGCACCCTGGAAGGATGTGGACACAAAGGGGTGGACTACGCAAAGGGCTTCCTCATGAGGGTAGGGCACGCCCTAGGTGGATGCAACAACCCACAAATGCGAGGGATGTTCTCGGACAGGGCAGATGCCCACGCAGATGAGCTAAAACACATACTTGACCACCATAGGAAAGGGGGATGCAAAGTACTCGCCTACACTGGAAAAAAGAGGGACCCAGGGGTTAAGCCAAGGGTACTCCCAAATTACATACTCACCAGGGGGCAATGCAGACACGACGGGAAGGACAACCCAGGCAGAAACGATGGGCCCGACACAATACCAAGTTTTGTAGACATAGTCATGATAGAGGGCCTAGAAGACCTGGAGGACGGATGGGAATGCACACAACAGGAAGCACCAGCAAGGGTAAAAAACCTACACCTCATAGAGGTGGCCCACACCGATGACGAAAAATGGGGACCCAAACTCCTGGAAAAATACATGAAATACGGACCGCTGCTACAATTGCTACGCAGGCACGGATTCCGTGCCAAACTTCATGTGTTTGCAGTGGGCAGAACAGGCACGGTGTACAAACACAACCAAGACATACTCGAGCAACTTGGACTCAACAGAAAAGAGGCCACACAGGCACTACAGAGAATACATGACCTGACAGTAAACTATGCACACAGCACCTACCAGCTATACAGAAAACTCAGACAAGAAAAACAAGAGGAGGAGAAAGATAAGAACCACCCAGTATAAATTGTCCCATCAAGGCCGCCACTTGTGGCGGTCCGGCCCAGAGTAGGGCCGGGGAAATTAATTTACTCATACGCCCGACGGGCGTGGTTTTTTCTTTTTCTTTTTCGTTTTTTCTTTTTCTTTTTCTGGACCGTGACTGATCCGTAAGCCTGTGCTGTGACACACCGAGTGTCACAGGTAGCTAGACTCGAGACCGTTCCGACTCCGTGACCGTTCCGGGTATATCTAGCTTAGGGTTTATTTCTTATGAGAGTTTATCTATATTGGTTCCAGGACTGTCCGATATCCGTGAACCGGGATATTCCAGTAATATATCCTCACGTGCCAATTTCGGACGAGTTTGTCGGGGAGAATACTCCTCTCGGGAAGCGTCGCAGATCTACTTCGCGCGTGTGGGAAGGCATTATGCGTCTTGTGGGATCTCATCCCTTGGCAGTTTTATCATGGAGACAGAGACCTTGACCTCCCCACACTGGGGGGTGCCTATGTCCTCTATGTCACCCCTCAATCTGAGGCTCCAGGTCAGCCTGCTTGCCGTGAGCTGAGACAATAAAGCAATGTCTCCCTTTTATTATCTCATCTTAGTTCGAGTGTGTGCTCTAGCCTGCTGTGACACTGTCCAGCTTCCGTGATTTCAATAGACAAATAAATATATATATCACTACCCACATATATATTTATTTCACCGTCTCCGTGATTTTACACACATCCGTATGCACAAGATCGAAGTTGGCGTATGCGACACTCCTTTGAGACTGAGTCGGCATCCAGTGACAGCGAAGAATCCCAAACCTGGTTGGGTGACCACTCGAGCTGTAGAGCACTTCCGCAAGTTTCATTCTGCAACTGTCGCCGGTAAAGAAGCCAAACCAGACCGCAAGCTCGCTATTTCAGACGCCAAAGTTGCTCAAATGTACGATTAGGTACTAGATATGGGAAGAAATCCAAAAATAGTGTTATGTTCATGAACATGTTCATGAACATGTTCGGGTTCAAGTTCACGAAAGGTGGTCAATCTTCAATTAATGTTCATTTAGGGCATGTTCATGAACGTTCAGTTCATGTTCGTGTTCAGAATCCAAAATTAGCGATCGCCGAACCCTCTATACGAGATGTATGAATGTAGCTGTTCCCATCGGATTCTCGCAAACCCCCAAAGACCATTTGTTCGGCAGCCCATATGGACGTACCTCCCCGCGTTGGGTTGCGTATTTAGTAACTAACACACCCCATCCCGGATGCGCCGCGGGGCTCGAAGTGGGTGAACCAATTGACCAAATGAAACACGGATGCACACATACAACGTTGAAAATATGATTCAGTCGTTGTTATGACTATTTTTTAGCGTTCCCTTCGGCAGGATACCGACGGGAATGCCGTTTTGCGGATGCCGGTTCCCGCTTCCGCCACACGAAGCGGGGAATCCGGGATCTGCTTCCAGTCGCCGAATCTGTGCGGGGATGCTTCCTAGCGTTCATAATACCTTATATTAAACATTATTCGCTTCTAATATATCGTGAAGAGTTATCAATCTCTTCATTAATCTACCCTGCTGCACTAGGTTTTCACAGTGTAAAGCGCTTAAGAAGCGCGAACGGAAGCGGACAGATTCCAGAAAGATACCGGTGCGATTTCGATAACGGTTTAGACGTGTCCTTCTGATTTAATCAAACGGCTGTTAGGAATTTGTAAACAATGAAAAATATAATTTGCAATTTCGCATCTGAGGAATCGAAAAGGAATCCGTCGCGCTTTTCATTACACTCTTAATAATATTGTACGCCGTACGTCGGGAGCATTGTGGATGTATCACCGAGGCACCATCGGTGCACCTTGGGGTCATAGGCGCGCCGCACCCCAGAAATAATGTGTATGACCGATACGCGGACGCGTGCTACCCTAGGTGTCATTTAATTCGAAAGTAGGAACTATTATTTTAAATCTAGTTTTGGGCCCAAAATTAATCCGGAATAAACCCCGAGCCGCCCGAACGGCGGTCCGCGTGGGCATGTTGGGGCGCACAGCTTCGGCGTTACGGACAGCGAGCACGACGTCTTCGCCACGCTGTTCCAGACCGCCATGGAGAGCAACGACCCCGCTCGTTTCGACGCCGTCTGCTACATTGCGGACGGCAAACCGGAGCTTTACGACACCGTCTCCGCCTTCTCCTTCGCTGTCGCCGCGAGGAGCGGGTGCCCGACATTATCGACGAGTATCTGGAGTGCTGCCAGCCCGCTGACACCCGCTTCGGGGTCTGCGTGGTTGGTGGTGCTATGCACATCGACAAGGTCCATGCCGACGCTCTGGTCATGCCACCGCCGCCAGCGCCACCTACCGCTCCGCAGTCGGTGGTGTCCGACGAGGAGTTGTACCCCGTCAGCGCATTGCACGCACACGAGCCGCACGTGTCCTTCATGGGCAAGTTCGCGGTCAATTTGGACCTGACTGGGCCCGAGCCGACCCTTGCAATGCACTGCATGGGGTCCGTTGCGCCCGTGGACTCTGTTTCAGTGGCAGCGGAGGACTCCGACGATGACGACGAGGGTCTTCCGCCACCACGGCAGGCCTTGGAGTGCGGCAGACCGCCGATGGGTTTTGGTTTCTCCTCCCTTACATCGTTCCCTCGCAGTCTGCATGCTCTTCCTTGTTTGTGCAGCTGCTGTGCCTACCCAAGATCACTCCACGCATGAATCATCAGCAACACCGGAGCACATCGACGACGAGGTCGGTGGTGCTGGTGTGCTATCGCCCACGGCCGTCCCGCCGGCGCTCTATTGGCGGCCGGAGGGGTGGTACCCCAACGACCATGGCGATGGCATCGGCTCCCTTTGGACATGGTACCCGGGTCCCTCGTAACCGCCCGTAGCGGCTCCGACTCTTCCCATGCGCCATGCCGCCCTCACTGGGTGGTGCTCCACCGTTACCGGACTATGCACCACCCACCTCAGACGGGAAGGACGAGGGTGGGCCTTCTTCTTCAATCGAGCACAAGATCCGACTGGTTGCACACGGTGCGACTGACTACGGCAGCATCGGAACTTTCTCAATTTGCTCTACGCATGATTTGTCCAACAGTGGTACCAGCTCTCCTGGGCGCTGTAACAGTGGCACCGGCTCTCCCGGGCACTATCGACGTGGCTAGAGCTGACGGGATTGGATTAGCCTGCCTCCAGACCGAGATGTTGTTGGTTCAGGTTGCCCCAAGATGGGCTTAATTTAGGGTTTTAATTGTATATGTATTCTGCAGTATGCCTCAGTGACTGCTAGTTTCAGGAGTTACCCTGCCAGAAAGGACAGGTCCTCCTGTAGGATGCGTATTTCCACCGATGCTGAGTAGGTGTTTGTTTCAGTTCCGTGACCACCTAGTTTGCCAGTCACCACCCTAGGCGGTGTGCAGGAAGTGACACCCTGACTGCCATTCATATAGTTAGGGTGCATGACTTTCACTGGTCCCGGAACCCTAGACCCCGAATATATAACGGGAAGACTTCGTCTTATTCGAGACTCTTACTATTCTGATTATCTGACTCACCGAATATACAGTCCAGCTGATATATTCAGCAATATATCTCCTGTTCTATAAGGTTACATCCCACGAACCTTCAGTGTTGGCTTGTTTTCCCTCTGGTTCGCTTCGCGCCCTGCGACTCTACAGTACCCGACATCATCCGACATCTTCCGACATCCCGACATCAGCGCCGGACCGCATTACGCACAGCGACGGCCAACACTACATCCCGCAATGATCTTTTATTTTCCCGACATCTCCAGCCGTTTTTCTTGCACACCCCGTGTGCTCTGAATTCCCACTGGACCGACGCTACTTTATTCCCGCAATGGCTTCTACCCGACGTGAGGGACTTGGTTCGGCTCTGCGTGCTGCCCGCACGCGGCAGTCCGATTCCCCTTCGAATTCGCCCTCAGGCTCGCATGGCACTCCTGTTTTTTTCCCGTGGACGCCGCAGAATTGTTGGGACTTCTTCGTTGCGATCGAAGCGGACATCTTCCGTCAACGCTCCTACAACTTTTGACTATTTCAACAACCCCGACGTATTGTGTACTACGCCTGTGGAGGAGGGGCGCGAGGAGGAGTGCATTGACCAACTCGCTTACGCGTTTCAGTACGGCAGCGATCTTTTGTCTTTCCTCAAGTCCACTGGCCTCAAGATGCCCGCTGGGTATATTCTGGACACCGCTACTGCCGACGTTGACTTCAGCGCCCTCCTCTATGGATTGGCTCACGTGCTCTATCCCGTGTCCTAGCACGAGGCGGCGAAGCTTCTCGACCTGGAGCATGACCACGAATTTTACCACGTCATCATCAACGAGCTCCTCTTCAGCATTCTCCCGCATCCACTTCGTGGGAACGCTCTTAGCGTTTATCACGAATGTGCCCGCCACCACCCCGCCGACGGCCGCTACGCTCTGCAGCGACTACGGTACGAGGTCGAGGGCGTGCCCGACTCCGACGGCATGCGTTTCTGGACCCAGCTGCGGGCGGTTGCGCTCACCGAGACCGAGGACCCCGCGCCACAGCTTGCTTTGATTCAACGCCTTGGCGACCGTCGCCACCAAAAGATCAAACCCGACTACGGCGACTCTGACCGCGTTGCGGACCTCTGGCACATCTTGCCGGAGTCCGCCAAGAAGTCACCGTACGTAGTGTAGCCCCCCTTTATTTGGTTGTGCTACGCGAGTTGCGGGCGGGTGCCACTTTCACCTTTGCCCGCCTTGCCCTTCGCATTCGCCTCGCCTTTCGGGACGAGAGCCCCCTCGCCACACTCTCTCCCTCTTCCGCCCCTTCCGCCACTTCCGGCATCCCGCCCGAGGGTTCCGGCTAACGCCCCAAGGGCGGCGGCCAGAAGCCCCCTCAGCACCCTCCCCGCCCGGTTGCCATGGCTCTCCGAGCCCAGAAGCAGTCATTGGCGCCCTTGGAGGGCAAATGGTGCTGGAAGTGACGCCCCGACTGTCATTCCTATAGTTAGGGTGTTTGACTGTCACCGGTCCCGGAACCCTAGACCCCGAACATATAACGGGAAGACTGATTATTCTCACCTTTTATCTATTCTGATTATCTGACTCACCGAATATACAGTCCAGCTGATATATTCAGCAGGTTTGGTCCCACGCACTCTTAATTTTACACTGCGACGTTGGCCATGATTGGATAAACACCGACGCTTGAGATGGGGTGAGGGGCCCGCGTTAGTAGAGAGGTTTTCGGTATGGGCGGTATATATGGCTCAGTTACGGACGCGCAGTTGATTGGAAATGATTGGGGCGCGCGTTATGATGACATCTTATTTCCCGTGCACTATCGTTGGGCTGGATTTTGTTGTTTCTTCTGGTCACTAGTACACCGTCCGGCATTGATCACGTCCTTTCGTCCCACACGACCGCGTATTATTTGCTGTTTCCCCGATTTATCCTCGACGACCCGCCACAACTCGCAAGCCGTCGCCCAAACCGTTAGCCTCACCTCGCATTATTCACCTCACCCTGTTTCTGTAGTCATTTCATCATGGGCACTTCTACGAGATCTCACACTGCGGCCGCACGCCGCTCCCGAGTTAGATACCATTTTCGACGATGCCGCAGACAGACATGCGACTACACCAGCCACTCCTACGGTTGCGGCTGCGCCGGCTGCCCAATCGGCAGGGGCGATGTTCCTCGACGCGGTCAGACGTCTGGCGAAAGAATCCTTCGACGAGCGTGCCGCCAAGCTCGTCATCAAGAAGGTGTACGACGACAAACATGGACATTTTGATGGTACGGAGTCGAACGTCAGCTCCGTTTTCGCCCGTCTGGTTCTGGCGCTACGGGACATTTTCGTCACTGAGGAGGCCGTGTTTTCTTCTCTGTTCGACCTGGAGGATGCCACCCTGCCCGTCCGCGCTGAGGCGAACAAACTGTTGTTTTCGACACTGGAGTACATTATCGCTCCGGTGTCGCCCGCGGCAGACTGGATGGAGTCTTCGGCGGAGGCACACCCGTTTGATGGGAAACGGGTGTTGCTGGATGGAGATCGCCAGAATGCTTCTGGATTTCGGCGGACCCTTTCAGGGCACCGCAGACCTTCTGGCCATCAAGATCACCCAGTTCGACCCGTCGCGGACTATCGCCGCCTTCAACGCCGCTCTTCGGTCTGCTCGGCGGAAGAGCACCCTCGACGACATGGAGGTCAAGTCCCTTTTCATCAAGGCCCTCGACTCGATTTTCTATGCCCTGGTTGTCAACCGGCTTCTGTTGCACGACCAGCGTGCGGCGGAGTCCCTTGCAACCATTCAGCAATGGACCCGTGAGTGCTACGCACAACATGGGACAGACTCGCACGTCCCGGCTGATGCGCGCAAGTGCTCCGCCCTCGCCCTGACTGGACACAGCGACGACGAGGACTACAAGACCATCTTCAGCGAGCTCCGCGACCAGCTCTTCGACATGAAGAAAGAGATCAAAGCCCTTCACATCCGTATTGACGACACGACGAGGGCTTCACGACCCGCAACGACAAGAAGCACGCCATCGGACGAGGTGGCCATGGTGACGGCAGCCGCTTCGCTGCGGCGCCTCTTCCCGATCACGGGAACTTCCCGCAGAGCTACCGTGGGAAGTCTTCGAAGAAAGTGACTTTCCACAAACCCACCGGTACGTTCGTTCCGTTGTGCGGGAACCCGACATGCTCCGCTACGGCGGAGAAACATTGGCATCGGGACTGCCCGAACGGCGGGCCACGCGGGCATGTTGGCGCACACGGCTTCAGCGTTGTGGACAGCGAGCATGACGTCCTAGCCGCGCTGTTCCAGGGCGCCATGGAGAGCAACGACAACGCTCGTTTCGACGCCGTCTGCTGCATTGCGGGCGGCAAGCCGGAGCTCTACGACACCGTCTCCGCCTTCTCCTTCGCTGTCGCCGAGGAGCGGGCGCCCGACACCATCGACGAGTATCTGGAGTACTGCCAGCCCGCTGACGCCCGCTTCGGGGTCTGCGCGGTTGGTGGTGCTATGAACATCAACAACTTCAAGGTCCACGACAACGCACATGCCGACGCTCCGGCCGTGCCACCGCCGCCAGCACCGCCTACCGCTCCGCAGTCGGTGGTGTCCGACTAGGAGTTGTACCCCGTCAGCGCGTTGCACGCACACGAGCCGCACGTGTCCTTCATGGACAAGTTCGCGGTCGAATTGGACCTGACTGGACCGGAGCCGACCCTTGCGATGCACTGCATGGGGCCCGTTGCGTCCGTGGACTCGGTTTCAGTGGCAGCGGACTACTCCGAGGATGACGACGAGGGTCTTCCGCCACCACGGCAGGCCTTGGGGTGCGGCAGACCGCCGATGGGTTTCGGGTTCTCCGCCCCCACATCTCTCGCAGTCTGCATGCTATTCTTTGTTTGTGCAACTGCTGTGCTTTCCCGAGATCACTCCACGCACGAATCATCGGCGACACCGGCGCACATCGGCGACGAGGTCGGTGGTGCTGGTGTGCTATCGCCCACGGCCGTCCCGCCGGCGCTCTATTGGCGGCCGGAGGGGTGGTACCCCAACGACCATGGAGGTTATCTCGGCACCCTTTGGACATGGTACCCGGGTCCCTCACAACCGTCCGTAGCGGCTCCGATTGTTACCGTGCCGCCTTCGCCGGGTGGTGCTCCACCGTCGCCGATATATGTACCACCCGCCTGGGGCGGGGGGGGACGAGGATGCACCTTCTTCTTCAATCGAGCACAGGGCCCGGCTGGTTGCACACGGTGCAACTGGCTACTTCAACATCGGCACTTTCTCAACTTTCTCATTTTGCTCTACGCATGATTTGTCCAACAGTGGTACCAGCTCTCCTGGGCGCTGTAACAGTGGCACCGACTCTCCCGGGCACTATCGACGTGGCTAGAGCTGACGGGATTGGATTAGCCTGCCTCCAGACCGAGATGCTGTTGGTTCAGGTTGCGCCAAGATGGGCTTAATTTAGGGTTTTAATTGTATATGTATTCTGCAGTATGCCTCAGTGACTGCTAGTTTCAGGAGTTACCCTGCCAGAAAGGACAGGTCCTCCTGTAGGATGCTTATTTCCGCCGAAGCTGAGTAGGTGTTTGTTTCAGTTCCGTGACGACCTAGTTTGCCAGTCACCACCCTAGGTGGTGTGCTGGAAGTGACGCCCCGACTGTCATTATTCCTATACAGTTAGGGTGTATGACTGTCACCGGTCCCGGAACCCTAGACCCCGAACATATAACGGGAAGACGGATTATTCTCACCTTTTATCTATTCTGATTATCTGACTCACCGAATATACATGGCTACTACCCGACGGTCCTTCACGAAGGACCAGATTGAAATCTGGTCCTTCGTGGAGGACTTGTGCCGCATACTTTTTTAGGCGCCTTAGTCGCAGGGAAGATGTCTTACCCCGATTGGCCGGCCCCGGGCCGAACTGAGTCGCCAAAATGAGGCCCGGGCCGAAGAGGGGCCGAAAGAGAAATTGCTTTGGGGCCGAACCAATTTGGCGCAAACTTCTAGAATTTTGATGAAAATTTTGCGATTTTTGCGGTTTCCCATACTTAAAAATTAAAATTTTCGGGCATTTTGTAGTTTGGACCGGGCGGACCGAAGGCGGACCGAAAGAAAAATTGATTTGGGCCCGTACCAACTGA